>NW_012193720.1:1863252-1875900 GCF_000504015.1 Erythranthe guttata | reverse complement strand
GCCACATTTACGAAAATTCGCAATAACGAGCATACAATCTTATGATTTACGATTCAATTCATTCTTATCTATGCCGATTCAAATGTTAAAATACATCTTAAATATCAACTAATCGATCAAATTTTACGATTTTTGGTCCCTATATATTACATACATTTTTTTTTAATTTGGTCCTTAAAGAAGAAATCCACCCCAAGTTGGGGTCAATTTGTAATTTCTAGAAATCCACCTCCCTGGCCGAAACAGTTTTGAAAATTGCAGAATCACCCATATACTTACTCCATATTCCCAGCCGCTCCGCCCAAATTGCAGATTTAACCCCAAAGTGGATCTCTCTTGCAATATCCGAAATATCCGCCACCAACGCAGTTTGCTTCTAATCCTCATCAGCTATAATCGTGTGTGACTTATTTACGAAAATTCGCAATACCGAGCATAAAATCTTATGGTTTACGATTCAAGTCGTACGATTCAATTCATTCATATCTATGTCGCTTCAAATGTTAAAATAAATCTTAAATATAAACTAATCCATCAAATTTTCTGATTTTTGGTCCCTATGTTACATACAATTTTTTTTTTGGTCTTTAAACAAGAAATGCACCCCAAGTGGGGGTCAATTTGTAATTTCTAGAAATCCACTCCCCACACTGAAACAAGTTTAAAAATTGCAGAATCACCACTATACTTACTCCATCTTCCAAGCCGTTCCACCCAAATTGCAAATTTAACACCAAAGTGGATCTCTCATGCAATATCCGAAATATATGCCACCAACACAGTATGCTTCGACTGCTCGACTATAATCGCGTGTGACTCATTTACGAAAATTCGCAATACCGAGTGTAAAATCTTTTGATTTACGATTCAAATCTTACGATTCAATTATTCATACCTAAGTCGATTCAAATGTTAAAATAAATCTTAAATATCGACAAAACGATCAAACTTTACGATTTACGATTTAAGAAAACAATAATTTATTATATTATTTATAATAAACGTGTTATAATTACTATTTTGGTCCATATATTATATACCATTTTAAAGTCTCCAAACCGGAAATGCCCCCCCAAGTGGAAATCAAGTTGTAATTTCCGAAAATTCACATCCCTGGCTGAAACAGTTGGGAAGATTGAAGAATCACCCCTATAGTTACTCGATATTCCTAGCAGCTCCACCCTAATTACAAATTTGACCCCAAAGTGGATCTGTCTTTCAATATCCAAAATATTCGCCACATTTATTATCACAAGTTTATCATAAATAATATAAACCTTTAAAGTTTTCATAAATCATAAATCGTAAAATTTGATCGATTTGTTGATATTTAAGACAACAAATCCACCTCCCGTCCGACACAGTTTTGAAAATTGCAGAATCACCCCTATACTTACTCCAACTTCCCAGCCGCTCCACCCAAATTTTACCTAATCGTAAAAAAAAGATAAAAAAAAATGCAGCCTAAAAATCGATTTATGAAAGTATGTCGAAAATACATAATACGATAAGTTCTTGTATCCACCCGAGGCACCCGGCACCGCGCATTGCGCGGTGCTCTACACTAGTATATATATATATCAAGGTTGTAAAAATCGGTAATCGGGTCCGAGTCGGTCAGGCACCGACTCACGATTAATCGGTGCGGCGGTGATTAATCGGTGATAAATCGGAAATAAATCGGTGTTTAAAATTTAATATAATATATTTGTAGATATTATTTATAAATACTCAAAACATAGATAAAAAATATTTAAACATAGTTATATCTCGATCATTTATATATTCTAATAACATAATAAACGTTTAATAATAATAAGATCATAATACATAAATATCCTTATAAAATATAAATAAAAAGGCATTTTTTTTGAATTTACATACATTCTTGGCATACATCATTAGTTCTTTAACAATAATAATTAACATAAACAAAATAAAGTATAAACTCATTTTTTTTTTATTAAAATCCCAACTTTTATTTTGATTTATAAAAAAAAAAAAAAAAAAAAAAAAAAAAAAAAAAACCGATTTTTGACCGATTTTTTGCCGATTTTTGCCACCGAAGTTTGACCCGCCTTAAAGGTTTGACCGCCTCGGACCGCCTCAAACCGCCTCGGACCGCCTCAGACCGCCTCGGACCGCCTCAAACCGCCTCACAGGCAAAAAACCGATTTTTCAAACCTTTACACTAAAATCGTAAAGGTTTTGGACCGCCTCCGCCTCGGCGGCCGATTAATCGGCCGCCTCGACCGATTTTTAGAACACTGATATATATATATATATGTGGATCGGTCCTTTATTTTTACAGCCTTTTCTTTCTGCCTTTTTTTTGGCCCATTTAATATCTAAACGCTGTCGTTCGGTTCTCCCCTCCAATCAGATTCTCACGTTATTTTGTTTTCCATTTACTTTGCGAGCAGCTCGACCGTGTACATCGGCCCTCTCACTTTCTCCTCTTTTCTCGCCTAGTATTGTTGACCCTCTTCATTCCTCTCCAAAGTCGGCCACCGCCTCAAATTCTTCGCCCTCAGCCGCCGCAATCGACGACTCTAAGGCCTGCACCTCCGTTCGATGCCCGCCGGCGTCTGCCAGCAGGTCTAATTTTTTTGTCAAACCGTTGCCTGAAACACGACGGCGTTTGGAGAAATTCCAATTAATGCTCGGTGAGAATGATTGTTTTCGCAAGAGGTCGTCGTCGCCTCAGCCGCTGCCGGAGCTGCACATGCTGCTGCGGCGGGACCCTAAATTCGCCTCCTCCAGTCCCTAAAACGTCCCTAAAACGTGCCACTGCCCTCGCCAATCAGAGGGGAGAGGGGAGAGAAAGGCACACCGCTGAGGCGTTGAGCTCTACCGATGCCATTGATGGATTGGATGGGCTTAAGAGGTATAAGATAAAATACAATTAACATATTAATTGTTTATTTCAGGAATTTTATGATATCTGCTGTAAAGCTTTGTATAATCATTTCATTGCATCTTAATAACATGGGGTAATTGGTTGACGCATTTGGGAACCCATAATGTAGCATCCCGTTGTTTTGTTGCTCGTAGAAACTTTGTAGTATTTATCTTTTATTTTTTATATGGATTTGGTACAATTCGAGGCAGCATCCATTCTCTATCTCTGAATTGTCAGTTTTCCGAACCCCGACCACTTGTTCTCTAAATTTTTCGTTACAGTAGAAGTTGAGTTTTCCTCTTTAGACATTGCGGCATTTTGATTCGGTTGGTTTTCTCGTTAATTTGTGGCATACTGAACTATTTCATTAAACGTGGTGGCCTATTGATTCTCTTTTAAATGTTTATTTTATTCCCAAACCCAACAGATTAATCGGCCAAAACACGTATCCAAAGGTAGACCACTCCGAAAATCGGTCATATAGAAAGTCACACATAGATCTTTTGTGACTACATGTCTTCCACAGCAAAATGTTGCCTGTTTTGGTGAAACCCTTTATTTATTTGTGTGTTAACATTCAATTCGAAGAAGGGCCATTCTGATCGATAGTTTCTTCGTAAACCTACTAATTGTGTACTTTGGTAAGAAGGGCCGTTATGATAAGAGAATCTGCATGTTGGATAATATTTTGCCTAATTTTCCCGACTACATGTTCATATGTTTTATAATATTCAGAAAATTTCTTCCGAATAATGACCATATGGACATGGTGGAATATGTGTATGGTAGATGTGGAGAGGGTGTGTTTGCTCTATGGCCATAAGGATTGCTTTTTTTTTTTTTTTTGCATTTCTTTTGTCTTCAGCTGTTTTGGTTCATTTTGTGATAAGGACTTTATTTTTCATGCCTCTGGGTTTATTAATACTTTAGTTATTCTTACCTTTTACATTCTCCTCTTCTCTAACTGCTCCTCTATTAAAGTGTTTAGGTACTGTGAGGGTTGTGCTAAGAACTGAAGAAGGAAGGAATGCGGTAGATTTTTTGCCTTATCTCTATTTTTGTAGATGTTTCTGTTATACGAGAAAAGAGCAATATATACAGCTATTTTTTGGGCTTCCCTCAATCTCTAGATCATTTGATCTTGAGAGTCAGTCTGATAATTGAATAAAATTTATTTAAATTATCATGGACGCTTAGCTTCATATTTACTAGTGCGAGCCAGTAAATATACTGGCATTAACTATACGCTTCTTTTCTATACACCAATTGATGATCTTCCTGCAGTTCGCCTCATGGAATGGAATTGTTGATGTGACCTAGGACTCAACAAGGTGATTATTTATACACCAATCGACATTTCATTTTTATTGTTGCTGTCTATTTTGTTTTTTGGAATTATGCACTAATTAATTACATGTATATTTTGATGTGTCATCTCCTCGTTTGTTGCAACCAACTAAAAAGGCCAACTCTAGGGTGAGGTAGGAGTAGGACATTTGGTGCTTTAAAAAAACTTCCCTTCTCTTTTGCTATATATACATTTTGAATACATTTGACAGTTGAGATAGCAATTTATTGTCTGATGGCAATTTTTGTCTTACTTCTGTAATGTTTCAAAATTTTGTGTTTATAAATAGTCGGAAACGTCCACATTATTTCTTATGCAAAACAATCTTTAACCATTGGACATAAAACGATCTTTTAATATCTGACATGAATAGTCGGGAACAGGCATCGAGCAGGGCACCGCGCATTGCGCGGTGCTCGTTACTAGTATATATATATATATATATATATATATATATATATATATATATATATATATATATATATATATATTTCCTTAGTTTTGCTTATTTCCGTAGTGTTGATTAAATTAAATCAATCCAGAAGTCTCTTGTCAATTTTTTTTCTAATAGAACATCGTTTAGGTGTTTACTGTTTAGGTATGAAGTGAGTGTTTCGGAGGGGGTGGAGTTTGTGAATTTCGGGACTATCTTGTTGGCTCAACTCAATATTCTTCCGAGTGCGAATTGGTATCTTGAAAGTTGCATCGCATATATTATCGGAGATATCAGTACCATTTGTGATCATCTCGACCCTACACCGCTCGACATGGAACGTGATCTTGGAATAAATACTATCAGGTTTGTCCGAATAAATCTTTGTATGTGAGAGTATTCAATCAGTAGAATGTCAAGTAAGTTTTTGCTTAAGAGATTCCGTTTCTACTTTTGCAATTTGTGCTCTAACTTTGGTTGATTTTAAAAAACAGGGTGTTGAGGATTCAATTGTCTTTAAAAGTTGATCGACCTATTATCATTCAATCGATATGAAGTTAGGCATACTTGTCTTCCCACATTTTATTTATATTGTCTTTCATTACCTTTTGTTGGTCTTTTTCAAGACACATTTCTCTTGAAACACTACACAAATGGTTAAGCTGTTTTGCTAATGTCAATATGATAGTAGAGTACGTACCTTGTTTTCCACTCGGAACAAGATTTTCTAGTAGCTCAGACAAATATTCGACTATACACCAGTTATGGAGGCATATAAAACTTGTTCATACGTAGAGTTACGGAAACAGAAGAGAACGACCATATCTACGACCACGACGGTCCCAGGCCACCCTCATAAAGTCCGAAACGGGGCCCACGTCCGAAAAACTTCTCCACGCGGACGCCGTGTTGATTTGCGTTGGCATGTTCCATTTTCCAATAATTATGGGTTTTCAAGAGGTTATCAAGACTGTAACTTGAAATCGATAATGATCGGTTAAGCCTAGTCACTGTATCCATTTGGAAACTTGTGTTTGTTTGTGATGGAGAGTAGCAAGGGATGTTTTTATAAAATCATTTTCTGCATTTGTTTCTTTTCTTGATTCTTTTATGAGGTCCGTACATTCTTTAGTCGACATAAAAGCTCGTATTGTCAATCAACACTCAACTGTACAAAAGATTATATGAAGTAACACACAAAGAAAACGAAATAAATTAAGATAACTAAATTGAATTACAACATAGTCAAACTACAAGTCTAAAACCAAACACAACAAGACCATGTTTACACACAAACTAGAATCTAGGAAAGAAACAATTTCCCAAATGTCATCACAATAGCCAATGCAAGAAAGAAGATGATCGCCTCGGGCATTGGAGGAGCTGGTGGAGGAGCCACGTCCTCGACTCGTGGTGGAGCCATAGGCTCGGCCACTGGCACTTCCTCGGCCGGTAGAGAAGCCATAGGCTCGACCGGTGGAGATGAAAGCAGAGGCAGCTCTATATCCGAGTCTGAGTCCGACTCGGGTAGAATCTCCTGTGTCTCTATATCGGCCTCCTCCAGTTGAGGCAAACCCTGCTCGGCCGGTGGAGATGGAAGCACGTGTAGCTCTGAATCCGAGTCTGAATCCGACTCGGGTAAAATCTGCTGCATCTCTATGTCGGTCTCCTGTAGCTGGGGCAAACCATGTTGTCTAATATAGAAATATAGATACAACATGATTTGTACCACTCCGAGAACTGCTCCAATGACATTTAGAATCTGTAAATTAAAATGATAGATTAATAATTTAAAATAAGTTTTTAGTATTAACTTACACTTCATATTTATTTTTACTTACCAACAATGTCGTTTTCTGTGAGATGAGTGCATTTACCGAATATACTATCCCATCTAGTGTTTGGAAGAATGTTAGAACGATTGGAAACATGTTCAGATTCTGTGTCGTGATTAGTTCCCGCTGCAAAAGATAATAACAGGTGAATAAATAGATTATATGAAATTTAATTTAGCAAATAAAGTAAGGATCTTACCGTGTGGCCTAACGGTCCCAAGATCGCCACCAACCACCCAACGGTATAAATGATAATTACGATCTCAATCCTCAGATCGCCTCTACTCCAGATGTACGGTGCGATGGTACATGCAGCTAACCATACTACCAAAATGCTCGCCAATTTTATAGCTCGAATCTGAAAAACAAATATATACAACAATTGTTAATTAGTTATTATTGAACTAGCTATCTTATACAAAAAGTGTTGATAGTTGATGCTTACCCTATGATTGTGCACAGCAAAGTACATGTACGTGATGATGTACACGACTTCAGCCATGCACCGGAAGACATCCAAGCCGATCTCTATAGGCTTTGCAACTCCCTTAAGAATGTCGTAGTACATCAGCATAGCAGAGGGGAACAACTCGATCAAGTGAGGTATCAAAGGATACCCCACGCTTGACTGGCCCCGGTAGATGTACCAGGAACTAGGTCTATATAAAAAAAATACTAAATTAATACAAATAACATTATAATTATTAGTGACGAAATATAAAAAACAAAATGCAAATAACTTACAAAGATGCTAAGCCGACTAGGAACTGTGTAATGATAACTGCAAATAAAATTGAATCGTAAATAAAAAATGAGAAGAAAATAGTGAGATTAAAACAATAATCAAAGAGAAATTTTTATTACAAATATTACCAGAAACGCTAGTCACATGAGCAACCGAATGAGTCTTCATAAATAGTTGTACCTGCACATATTAAATCGGAAAAAAGTGAGTCTATGTAGAGATTGTTAGTCATTAAATGACCGAACATGGACAATTAAAGAATCTAAATTAACTAAGGTAAAGTTGATCAACTTTTTGACTGAATTAAAATGGTTAAAATGGTTTATAGCCATAACACGAAGTATGGAAAGATGGTAGCGCTTAATGTTATCAGAATCGGACCGGCTATGGAACCGGACGACCATTTGGGTCATGGCTTTATAGGGTCGAACCGGTTCAACCGGATTTTTGATCTTTATTAATGTGATTCTTTTATTGATTTTAATGTTTTAATAATACTATTTTCTTTATATTTTTAATCTTCCATCTATTATTTTCACTTTTATCTACATCTCCCCATTTTTTACTATGTTTCTTTTGCTTATACACTCCCATTATTTATTCTTCTAATCCAACAATCAGTCACCATATCATCCTAGGGGTGCAAGTTGGAACGGAAGTTCCAATTTCCGCCTGTTCTGATCCAAAAAGTTTCGTTCGAAATTAATTTCAAAAAATTCTGATTATTTTTCCGAAAAGTACACCTATAAATAATATATATTATAATGCTTATTTTCAGTTTTTTTTTTAATTTTTTTTTTTTTGAAACATTAAGTTGATCTATGTTTTGTTTTAGGAAATTGACATATTGAATTTTCGTTAGAAGTTTTATTGGATATTATGATGTACTTTATTTTTATTTATTTTTTTGAACTCAAATTTAGTAGTTATTAGTTTTACTTTTGTCGACGTGGATGTTGTTATTTTTGAAAATTATGAAATTTCAGGAAATTTTAGCTAAGTTTTAAAATTTTAAAACTTACTTTATTTTTGATTTTTTTTCCAAATTCCGAAATTCCCGGAGCTTTTGGAATTGGAATGAATTTATTAGATTCCGAAAATTTTGGAATTGAGATTGGAATTCATCGCCGGGTCACGATCGAATCAGTCCGACCGACCGGTTCAGTCTGATTCTAACAACATTGGTCCTACGCTTGATGACTTCAGCAGGAGTGTATCTACTACAACATTGGATTCACCCAATACATGTGGATTATACACGGATAACAACACAATTATGGATGTAAATGAGCCGAGCTAGGTTGTTTTGGCGAGCTCGAGCCGATTTTGGCGAGCTCGATCCCAGGCACATTTGAGTTTTTTTCTCTAAAATATTTATATTATTATTATTTTATTATTTATTTTATTATAATAACACGATTGCAAATTATATGATAAATTATAATTAATATTTTGTGAATTGTTATTTGTACTTTTATATTATTATTAATATATTTTATATTATTATATATTATTTAAATTAAAAATAATATGTAAAATATTAAACTTTCAATAAAAATAAAGCTCGCGAGCCGGCTTGTAAGCTCACGAACAATTAAGAGTTAAGACGAAACTCGAGCTCAAGAAACTCGATTTTGAGTTCGAGCTTCTACCGGGTCGATTCATCGAGTTCACGAGCCGATTCAACTTATTTACACCCCTAAACACAACACACGATGTAACTTAGAGTAAAAAGCAGTTTGCATCGTGCAAAAAGGAGGCTCACTTGTTAGCTATTACGATACTTTGTATTTGTAAATTAGAGTAAAAAGCAGTTTGCATCCTAAACTAATGGCCGTTTTGCACTTTGCCCCCTAAACAAAAAAAATTTACACGGATTTACCTAAACTCGTTAATTCGTTGCACGGTGCCCCCTACACTCAATTTTCCGGCAATTTTAGACGGAATGTTATATCATGTGATTTGCACGTGTGATTTTCAAGGGTAAATTTGTCCATTCACTAAAATTCTATATATTAAATATAAATTAATCATTAAAAGAAGGAAAAAAAAAGAGGAATATTGTATCTTCTTCCCTTGGCCGACCACCAACTACCTGCAAATCATCATCATCACCATTCACCTCCGACTTTCCTACCTTCATTTCGACCTCTAAACTCTCAATCCATGAGCCGTGCTACAGTCAATTTTCCCTATTTTGCGTTCACCCTTTTCCCCCTGCCATTTAATCTCCATCTCCAGCAGAGTCGAAATTCTCCTTCTCTCTCGGCCTGAATTTCACTTCAAATGGGGCGAGATTGCTTGGGGCGAAAAGAGGGCTGATTTTTTGCAAGATGGCGGCCCTGATTTTGAGTGAGGTTCTGGAATTAGGGTTTCTGCAGACGGTGGAATTGAGAGAGGGGTGGAAGTATAATAGAGACGGTTTGTGAGGAGAAGGGCGAAATCCCGTTGGTGAGAAGAGACGCCATAGCGCGTGTGTGCGTTTGTGGTGGAGGATTTCAATTTGGGGATACAGACATTCAAAGATGAAGATGAAAAGAAAATGAAAATGTATGTTGTGTCATGTGAAGATGAAAAGAAAATGAAAATGTATGTATGTTCTGAAGATGAAGATGAAGATGAAAATTTCTTCTTAGAGAGAGAAATTTGCATATTTTAATAATAAATAATTATCTGGTAATGTATGTTGTGTCATGTGTGCGACTGTGTTGTGGCCACTGGTTTGTTAAGATTTTTAGGTGATGTCGCACGCAGACCACGAGCCCTCTGTTAGAATTGATTGAAGATCTAGTTATGGATGGAGATGAAGTTTAACTGCTACATTCGTTAATGATCTCTGTTCTTTTGGCATGGGAATGGGTTTGGGAGGTTGGTGGGGAAGAAGATGACAATTTTCTTTTTTTTTTTTTTTTAGTGATTAATTTATATTTAATACATAGAATTTTAGTGAATGGACAAATTTACCCTTGAAAATCACACGTGCATTGCATATGATATAACATTCCGTCCAAAATTGCCGGAAAATTGAGTTTATGGGGCACCGTGCAACGAATTAACGAGTTTAGGTAAACCCGTGCAAATTTTTTTTGTCAAAGTACATATAAATAAAGAGTTAATTGCATAGACCCCCCTGTGTTATTTCTCGGAAGCAAAAAACCCCCCCGGAAAAAAAAATTAGCATATGACCCCCTATGTTGTGTTTTAGTCAGCCCACCGCCCCTTTATGTGCACTGACTCGTTGACTTACGCGAAATGACAAAAATGCCCTTCAGATAAATATATCCAACCTCTAGAATTTTATGACTCAAATGAAATTTTCAAAATTTTCAATTCAGTCCCTAGCACTTTCAATTTAGCCCTCTTCTCCAATTGAAAAAAAAAAAACAACGCACACTTCAATTTTAATTTCTCAGCTCATAGCTCAACGGCGGCTGCAACGGCAGCTGTGTTTGAGAGGATTTTGCGATGGGCTTTGCTATTCGTCGGAGAATTCGGCGAAGTGTAGCTCGCCGGACCTCGATTGGCGACGACTTTAGAGAAGATCTGAACTCGCGGCGGCGGCGGTCGCTGGGCAACGTCGGAGAAGATCTCCATATTTCAGAGGTGGAATTCCCCTGCGAATTGATCTCCCCAGGACTCCGGCACACCTTCTCCACCAAATTAAACCCCTTCGGCGGCGGCGGATGCAGCAAATACTCCGAACCGTCGTCCATAACCCGAAACGGCATAAGCAAGTCCGACGTCTCGAATAAAAACGGATTCTTTTCATTACCGCCATGCGATTTGGTGAATTTGCAGGGGTTTGCTTTGGTTGGGAAAATCTTAGGGTAAGCCGTGAAGAGAATCGCCGCCGCCTCGTTGTAAGTCTGGTTCGGCCGTTTCCGAGGCGTCCGCGGCTTCCGGGTGGAGATTGCGAGAGGGCAGTTGCTGGATTCAGAGAGAGTTGATGAAGGAGAAGATGATGTTGAAATCCATGGAGGAAGGGGGGTGGGGATGGAGGAAGGGGAGTGGTTCAATTATTTGGGGAAGAAGACGATTTATTCTTTTTTTTTTTTCCTGTATTCTTTATATTTGTTTTGACAATTTTGATAATTACAATTTAGTCCTATAACTTTAGATTATTTATAATTAAATCAATCTGAGTTTTTTTCCTCTTACAAAGGGTTTTTATGTCTTTTCCTGTCCTAAAATGTCCTAAAACGCACGCCCAGCTGCATGAACCGCGAGTGTATCCCACGATTCGCTCGTAGGGTCCTTATTGTCATTGACTTCCTTTCATAGGGGGGTATTTGCTAATTGTTTTATCCGAGGGGTTTTTTTGCCAATTAGAGATTTCACAGGGGAGCCGAGTGCAAATACCCCTATAAATAAATACCTTACCTGTAAGAGAGAGGGATGGGAGGAGTCGGCTGAGAGAGAGGAGGCGAGAAGAGAGAGAGAAGAGAGAAAAGAGAAGCAGCTGAGAGAGAGAGAGACACTAGGCCAAAACAGCTCACTTGCGACGTTTATGTTGGCGACGATTCCGGAATCGTCGCTAGTTTGCGACCATTTTGACTAACAAACGTCGCAAGATATCGGAAAATAAGATTTCGATGGAATACCTCGCGACGATAAGATCAATCGTCGCCAGTTTGCGACGGATAATAACAAACCGTCGCAAAGTGAAAAAAAAAAAATAATGAAGCACTCTCGTAGCGACGTTTTTATATAACCGACGCAAGAAAAATATTTTTTGCAATTTATTTTTTTACCTTAGCGACGAATATTACGTATTCGTCGCGAGTGCAATTGTGAAAAAAAAAATTTATTGGTTTGGCGACGAATAAGGATAAACGTAGCGTAATAAAGAGGAAATATTAAATTATATTTATTTTGTAGCGACGAAACGAGTGGATTCGTCGCAGGACAAATACTTTTTTAAAAGAATTATATATGTTATTGGCGACGATAGTGTTTTAATCGTCGCAAAAATAATTATGGAAAAAATCTCGCTTTTCTATAGCGACGTTGCTTACAGAAACGTCGCATGGCTAATTAATTGTTTTTTTGGTTAGCGACGAAAGTCCTTAAAACGTCGCTACAGGATTGGTTTGAAATCTTTTTTGGGCGACGATTGGGTAGGAATCGTCGCAACAAAACGAATTATAGTCGGGCCCTAATCCCCTTTTCCCCAATTCTCTGAATTTCTTCTCTCTCATTTTCAATCTTCCCTCCGCCGGCGCCCCCCCTCCGCCGGGTCCTCCCCCTCTGCCTCCGTCGCCGCAGTCTGCCGCTGCTCTCCGCCGTCCGCCGCTGCTCTCCTCCGCCCATCACTCCGCCGCTGCTCTCCACCGTCAGCCCATCTCTCCGCCCCCATCTCTCCGCCGTCCGCCGCTGCTCTTCCCC
>NW_012193720.1:1844418-1855405 GCF_000504015.1 Erythranthe guttata | reverse complement strand
TTTTTTGAGCATTTTGGGTTTTGACATCTAACCGGACCGGACATGGCGGCGGTTCGCGGTTGAATATATATATATATATATATATATATATATATATATTGATATATATATATATATATATATATACACACACTAGGGGATGAGCCCGCGCAAGGCGCGGCGCTGTTGCCCAACCTTTAAGGCGAAGAACAGTGACAAAACATTCCAATTAGAAACATCAGAAGCAAAACGTCAACATTTTGCATGAAATATGCGAAAAATAAACGAATAATCATTGTTGCAAAACATGTACAAGGAAAACAAACAAATACTAAAAGAAAATACATTATAGACCACCATAACTGTTGCAATTGTCCCTGCTATATAAGCTAATGTAATGCTCAAAGCTCCCTATAGCTCGTTCCTAAAAATCGAACAGAAAACATATTACTCATAAACATGGAATGCTTGCTGACATGATTTGTTTGTATTAAGCCAAGTTCAATGTACATCCTTATTTTCGGAAAGAAAATTGCAAATTCACATCTTTCGAACCTCTTTTTTTAAGATATCTGAAACTCACATTAGAAAACCATCAAAAACATATGCACATCTAAAAATATTTGTACATAATAAACAACTAAACACATTACTAAGGGTCCAAAACATATACCGATCACCCAATGTTTCGGTTTTGGTTTCGAAAACAGTGTAACACGTGACAAAATGGAAGAGCCTGCGGTTATATTCTATCAGCATAACTCAGATAATAATCTTACATTGACCTGGCACACATCCTGCAGTGAACCATGAAAAGTTTGAGTGCAAATGCAGGCCTCCACAATCGAACAAGAAACTGAACATCAAATGTTCTAAATAAGAAGAAATTGATAACAGAATATGGTGTTACCGAGTTGAGACGACAGCCATAGCCTGAGGGGTGGCGGATCAGCAGAGCCTTTGCTGCAGATAAAAAAGTGTAACTGGAATGAGTTAGAATTCATCATAATGCCTGTAGGACGAATTCTAACTCATTCCATTAAATCCACAATACATAATTAAAAAATTAAAAATAAAATAGAATAAAATAAAATAAAATAAAAACCTAAATCCACAACTCATTATAAAGAAATTATATAAATAAAATCAATAAATCAAAACTCATTGATTCTACGGAATAACAAAGCAACATCAAAAAGTCCAAAAAAATTGTAGAAAAATAGACATTATGATTGTTTCATCTCATCCTCGTAGTACATAATGAATCTAACCAATGGATAGTTCGTGATATTCGAAATTGAGTTTGTGATCGAGAGCTCGCCTGGTATGGCAAATTGTTTTGTTGGATCGGTGGCGTAGAGAACGTACAAGCCACTCCCGCAAATCTATCGAACTCTGTTTCCCCCTCAGAATGGCCACCAACTCGACCGGCTCCCCCGACGGCGGTCGCCGCTAAGCCTCCATTAACTCACCTGTTTTCCCAAACCTACTGACGGAAGGCGTCCCCACCAACTCCAGCTCCCGCTGTATTGAAACCTACGATGGAGGCGACACCGGCGGGGGAAGAACAGGCTCTATTGAGATAAAAAGGAAAATCAAAACGAAAAACGCATATGCCCCCCCCCCCCCCCCCCCCCCCCGCCTACCAGAATGGCCGAAAAGTTTCGAACGGGTTAAAAATAAATGGAAAAGAAATTACTGGGGATTTTTTTAGTAGAAACAGCGGCGTCGTTTCCCAGGAAATTGGCAAACAGAAAATCTGAAAAATAATATTGGGGAGGGATTTACCAGCAGCGTCGGCTCAAGAAAGAGATAGAATATTGGAGATCAAATTACGAGCGTTCGCGTAGTTGGCAGGAGCGGCGGCGTCGATGCCCGTCAACGTCGGAAGCGGCGCCGTCGATGTCCGTTAACGTCGGAAGCGGCAGACGCCGCCCAGTATTATAATGTTTAGAGTAATTTATTAAAGCTTACAGTTTCTAGGAAATATGATGTTACAGTGGCACTTGTAACACCTCTTGTTCTCATATTTGCCCAAACAGGAGCACCAAAGCCAATGGACGAATCATCAACACTAAAAAGAATTGAGGCTAAGGATCGAAATTTACGCCTGTAACAGTCGATGCTCCCTAGCACAACACGAAGAAACGGGAAAAGGTAGAAAATCAATTACACAAGGCCATAAAAATCAAATAAACTGTCCAATCAATAGATCCCAAGTATTTAACGAAAATGCATCTTTAAATAAGAATAGTTCTTCAAAAATAATAAGAGAATAACGGAAGAACTGATCACTAATTATCATCAGCAGAAAAATAAATAAATTTAGATAAATAAGATATTAAGACTATGCTACATGGACATATGTGAAGATGTTAAATGCATCTGCTGGCAATTTCTGTACTAAATGTTTACAATTCAGACATCCAAATATGAGATACAAATACAACCCCTTCGAGATTGTCGTTGATAAATAAGGGCAACAGAGAAACATATAGATATATTCCCTCCGTTGCTTCACTTTATAGTGAAGTAATATAAATAAATAAATAAATAAATAGCATTGCTATTAGCTAGAAAGATTGAATCTTTGGTACCTCGTACAACTGAACAACAGTGGTATGTTTTATTAGTTTCCTTGTAGCTATTTCCCGTCTAATCTGTGAAATCCATAACCATAACCAGACAAGAATGTTAGTTGACCATGCCAAGCATTAATGCTAAATAGTTGATGAATTCAAGTTTATTTAAAAAGAATAACCTGATCAGCAATTTTGTGCTTGAGGGCCACATGTTCAGCCATCTTGGAATTCTAGCAAGTTTCACTTTTGCGAATGTGCCCTCACCAATTGTTCGTCCAATCTCATATTTCCCGATTCCGCGTTTAACTTTTGGTTGATTCATCAGCAAAAATCGTGGTGTACAAAATGAATTTCCTGCACAAGCAGTTTACTATTGTAAGGACAATAGACAAACAAAAACAAATCAAAATAAAGATTGAAACTTTACAAACAGAGAATTAAGACAGACCTTCACAAGAGCAAACAAAAGGGAAAAAATGGGCTAAAAAAAACCTTTGGTGGAGATTGTTTTTCTATACTTATTCCTCAAAGACTCGTATGTTTATTCACAATTCGGTCCATAGTAAACCCTCAAAGAAGAACATCGAAAAGAAAGAAAGGGAAAAAGCGACTACAAACACAACCATTCAAGCCAAAGGAACGAACAAATACTGCACGAACAATTCTCAGACCGTCTGTAGTCCCCGGCGGCGATTTATGCGAAATATCCTATCTTTTTTTCAATTCCAAGTGTTACCTAATGTTTGCGTTCATACACCGACAAAATTGAAATTGAATTGGAGGAAGCGAAATGCATTGGAGAGAATAATAAAACGTCGATAAAAGAGGACTGTATGTGTAGGCCACCGAATCTGCCGCCTCCCCCCACGCTGATAGCTGCCGTGCCTCCACCAACTCCGACTCGCTCTCGCATCAAAACCCTCATTAAAAGAAGGATGTATAAAAAGGAAGAAAGAGAAAAAGAAAAAGGAGAAAAATAAGTCAAGAATTGTAGGCCACATCTGGCGGCCAGATGCGCGATTGCAATTGGACACCCTCAAATTAAATGGAAAAGAAATTAATGGCTGCATCTGATTGGTAGAAGAAAGTGAAACGGCGCCGTTTCACATGGGGAATGACAGAAAAAAAAAGGAAAAAGAAAATCTGGGAATATACTTTTTTTTTTATATAAGAATATAAATATGTATATACGCATTACACACAAATAGATACAATAGATTTTAAGGGGTGAAAATGTCAAATCCAATGCAAAATATATAAAAATAATTATAAAAGCAAAAGTCAAAGTGCCATGTCAGCAAAGGCACACGGATTTTAAACCGAAGGGTTATTTTGATGCATTTTGAAGTTCGGGGAATATTTTATACCTTGGGTATAGTTCAGGTAGGTAAAATGAACTTTACCCTATAATCTATGTTATTAAGTGTTAAATGCAAATTGCACAGTTTTGCTATCATCACTGACACAAACATCTCATGTGCTACAAAATGCGACAAAGTAACCCATTAATTTACCAGTCAATCCTCATATCTCAAACACTGTAGTTTATGTAGCGTGGTTACATTTTTAACCTTACTTTCATATGATATAAAATATGCATTTTTTTTTACTTTTTTACTCGCCCAATTTTTTAACTTTATATTCCATGTAGTGTTCGAACTTAAAACATGAAATGTTTGGAAGCATTTTAAATCGAATATTTTCGGGCTGAAAATAAAATTAGAAAATTTTAGAAATTCAAAAAGAAATTATTAATAATTTCTAGAATATAAAAAAATCATAAATTCTGGGAGAAATTTTTAGAATCTGACAAAATTGTAAAATTAGAGAAATTGTAAATAATTTTCGGAATATATTTGTTTTCAGAATTTTTCAGTGAAATTTTAGGTTGTGGGAAATAATATTGGGGAGGAAACCTGAAAAAAAAAATTTGGGAGTAAATTGAGTAAAAGAGAGAAAGAAAGAGACAAGCCTTTTGTAAATAACCATAGGGGTATTTTCGTCCGAAATTGTCCAACATCTAGAGCAATGCTCGGTCAACTTTGAAAAGAACGGATTTATAACATTGCTTGATAGCAGGGACCATACTGTAGCATTTTGTAGAACATTGGGGTATATGCGATAATACAGGGGTGCAATTCGAATTTGAATTAGTGTTCCAATTGCAATAAAGTTAACTTAATGGTATAGTTAAATCAAGGGCAAATTGTAAAAATACTCATGACAAGGGTGCTTAATTAAAATAATGACATCCTATTTTTTGGCCTTGCAAATATATCCACTTCATTTAAACTTATTTCCTATGAGGAAAACACTTTCTTATATACCAAAATTACCCTCAACACGTTGAAACCCTAATTCACCTCATTGGTTCACGATTTTACCATAATTTCGTACCAATTTTACAAATAAATCAATTTTGACCGCCAGTGCCGGTCTTTGGCGTTGACTTTTATTTTTCTGAATTACTTTTCGGGCAGGTTAGCCGTCGTGCAATGAATTTTTTTTTTAACTTTTTTTTTCGAAAAGCTATTTTCGTTAATATTACTGTCTTGTCCTACAATATTACTGTCTCAGACAATAATATTGCTGTCTTTGACAGTAATATTATTGTGTCAATATTACTATTACTATCCTCACATGAATATTACTGTCTGAGACAGTTATATTAATGTATTAATTAATTATATCATCTTGGCCTGCAATATTACTAATGTCTGGGATAGTACCGTATAAGTATTAATATTATTGTTTTGGTCCTCAATATTACTATCTAAGATAGTAATATTGTTGTTAACACAGTAATTTATTGAGGAGGGGAGTTAAAAAAAATAAAAAATTCAACCGTCATAGACCAACGATCAATGCCAGAATATGATTGAAAAATAAAATTCAGAAGAAAAAAAAAATTATGAAAAATAAATTCAAAAAATTGTGAAAATCCCGTTAATGTGATATATTTGTTCAAAGTTGGAATTTAACGGTCAAAAGTGATTTAAACTATATCATGAGAGGTATTTTAGGAAAAAGACACATGGTTGGATTTATTTGCAAAATTATTTGGGTAAATAGCATTAAACCACCTAATTTTTTTAAGTTTTTGCGGATCACCACTTGAACAATATTTTTTTGCACGAGTTCACCTGTACTCAATTAATTATGTCACATGCGAAATTCAAGGGTATTGTTGGCTTTTCCATTAAAAAAACCCCTAATTGCTTCAATTTTCCTTCAATTTCCCTGTTATCCCCATTATTTATCCTTCATTTTTCTCCTTTATTTCTCTAATTTGTCTATCATTCTCCCCTTTTCTCCATTTCTCTATTCCACTGTACTTCCTCTCTTCTTATTCTTTTCTTAGGTTGTGCTAGTTACCCATCGCCGTCTCTGTCGATGCCGCCTCACTCCACAGGAGGAACCAACAAAAGTGATTAGCATGCGGCGCGGCGGATTTTGGTAGGGGGTTGGGTCTGAAAGGCTTTTTTGGATTTTATTATTTTATTTAAAATTATCCAACAATAATTTATCTTCTCATTTTCGTCTGATTACCATATCGAACTAAAGAAATTGGAATTACTTTGATTCATTTTCTACTGAAGCAAACACCCTTGTGATTTTTGTAATTTGAAATTACTTTGATTTCATTTTCCCTAGAAAACGATAAAGAGTGGATGGAATGAAATGTGTGAGAATGTGTGAATTTCAACAGGAATTAGAGCTGAGTATTTTTTAGGAAGGGAAAAGACATCAATAGCCTTGTATTTGTCATGTGAAACGCACGTGGGGTGAGAGCCGGTCATTTTGACCTGCAAACAGGTAAAAAAGGGCAGTGTGGCACAATTAATTGAGTATAGATGGACTCCTGCAAAAAAAAATTGTTCAATTGGTGATGTGCAAAAACTTAAAAAGTTCAGGTGGTTAATGCTATTTACCCAAAAGAAAATGCTATTTGCGGTCACAAAATTGCTATTCGCGGTTTCTAACAAAACCCCCCAAAACTTTTAAAAATATCAAAAAACCCCCCAAAACTGCAAATAGCAAAAAAAAAGAAAAAAAAATTCGAAAATTCGAAATCAAGCTTGAAGAAGGGTTGGGCTTCGGTTTTTTGATGTAATTTCGACTCTTTTATGTGTAATATGCATTGGGTAGGTTGATTACGGAACCAATTTCATGTTAAAAAGCCCTACAAATCGATTTGTAGGGCTTTTTTTTTCGCAAAAAAATGGTCAAACGCCCAAGATGGGCGCCCAAGGCGGCGCCCATCTTGGGCGTTCGACAATTTAAAAAAAAAAAAGTATATTTTTTTGCACTGGACGGCCAACTCGGGGCGCCCAAATGCAGCTTGCACGCCCAACTTGGGCGTGCACTGCATAAATGGGCGCCCAAGTTGGGCTTTTAGGCGTTTTGGGGGGGTTTTTTGGATTTTTTTGGAAAGTTTTGGGGTTTTAGTGAAATAAAATGTTTTTTTGGGGGGGTTTTGTCAAAAACCGCAAATAGCAATTTTCAAACCGCAAAAAGCAATTCCCTTACCCAAATTATTTTTGGTCTGGACATTTGTGCATTTAAGCCCTCCTCCTTGGGGTTATATGCAATTCGCTCATTTATTTATAGTAATCTAGACATATGAGATCCATTTATTACGATTTATTGAATACAAAAATTGTTCTTAAAATGCGGTAGGACTACAATCTCAAAGTCTTTTTCTATCTAGTTAAATTTAAGGGTAAATTGCAAATAGTCCCATAGAGCACTAAAATAAAAATGGGACATCCAACTTTTTTGTTTTGCAAATAAATCCACCTCATTCAAACTTATTTATAAATAAGAAAGAGTGGTGCTATTTCCACCCCCAAAGTATCTTAATTCACCACCAAAAATTATATAATGTCATAGATACCCCTCAAATTTATAATCCACCACCCTTCCTTATATTCACTTATTCCTCGTGTGTTCTAAGTTATCTCTATTTTATTTTATTATTTTAAATATTTTTTTTTTTTTGCAACGAAATATTTATTACAAGATATTAAAACTTGCATATCAGATGACCTACAGATTATCTAATTTTTTTTAGGAAATTAAATTATATTAAGTCAAACTGGCCAATTTCAGAGAAAGTTCAGGACCTTCCATACAAGCATTGTTAATTTATTTATCAAAAAACGTGAATTCCTGCTCTTTTTGGCCTTCGGAAATGTTTTTCTCTAACGAAAGTATTATTCACATAAGGTGGAGAGGGTGAGATTTCGAACGAAAATGGTGGGGTTTGTTTATAAATATTTTAATTTAGTGGTAGACGGTGAAAGAAAAAGAAAGGGGTAAAATGAGAAATATATTTAATTTGGTGGTGAAATGAGATATTTTGAGGGTGGAAATAGCACGTCTCATAAGAAAAACTCTTTCAAGGATTTGGGGTAATTTTAATATATATAAAAGAGTTTTCTTTGGTGTCAAGAAAACACTTTTATATACACCAAAATGACTCCAACTTCTTGAAATCCTAATTCAACTCCAATTTCATAATTATATCTTACAACACACACATCACTAGGGATGGCAACATGTCGGTTCTGAGCTGGTTTTGCTTAAACCCAAGACCCGACCCACAAAAAACGTATAAACCCAAGACCCGCCCCAACCCGCTTTAGCTTAGACCCAGACCCGCCCCACCCAGACCCGAACTAAACAGTTCTGACACGCCAGACCCAGTAGATCCATTAACATACAAAAAATTCAATATTTTTGAACTTTAGTAACATTTTGCTTGTATATTTTTACGAAATAATCTCAATACTAAAATAAAATATTTAAAAAAATATCTACAAGTCACATAACATGAACAATTAAATTACAACTAATTATATTTAACTTCAATACTAAGTAAAATTCAAAATGCAAAACAATTAGCGGTGGTCGACAAGTGATAAATATTACTCACGATAAATATTACTCACGAGAAATGAGATTCGAAAATTAAAACAGTGAAAATAGATAAATGAGAATAGACAAGATGGAAATTGATAGTTTGATAAATGAAATCCAAAATTATATATATATATATATATATATATATATATATATATATATATATATATATATATATATATATACGGGCCGGTTATGCGTCGGTTCCAATACGACCCGTAACCCCACCCAGAACCATCTGGTTCTAAAAACTTAAACCCATTACCCGACTCAAAACCATTTAGCTGACCCAAACCCGCCCCAAACGTGTGTATATACGTGATCTAATCCAGAACTTCCCACCATAAGAATAAGACTTACCACAAGGTTGTAATTGATACCGTGATTTATTCATTAACAAGTCAAATTTAAACAAAGTTTTATTATTGATAATTATCAGGTATCAAAACATTATAGGAAGCAGAACTTTGATGGATTTATAGTGATTATTAATAAGAATCTTAAGTTAATTGAGATTTGAATAATACTTCTTACCAAATTAAATTTCAAAGTTTTCATCAGTTTCACTTGATGCAGAACAAGCAAAAGTGTACTTAACTAAGACATTTCTTTCTCGAATATAAGCTCTAACGAGATTGGTTCCGGTAACAAGTCATTTTATAGAGGTCCCATTTGGTCGGGAAGATTAGCCAATAAATAGTAAAATTTAGTTTAGTGTTTGGTTAGCGCTATTACTTTTTGGTCGGCTGCCAAAATAATTTTTGTGATGACGTATCTTGGTTAATTGAGAAATAACTAATTGGACTTTGAGATATCCAACATAAGATTAACCAAGATAAGATAATTTTTCCTATAGTTATCAAATTTCGAATTTTTATCTCCCCATTATTTAATAGTGTTTGATGTTTGGTTTCATTAACATAAACCCAATTACATGAAAATGACCCAGCTACCTTTCTTATAAATATTTATATTTGTTACTTTTTATTCTTCTTCTTCTTTTTTAAATTTATATTTGTTACTGTTTTTTTTCGAATTTGTTTTTTGAATTTTTTGTTTCGAAACTAATTTTTTTTACCGAAAAATAATATTTGTTCAATTTTTTTTTTCGAATTTCTTTTTCTTCAATTTTTACAATATTTATTTTATTTTTCAAAAAAAACTATTTATTATTATTTTTTGAATTTTGTGCCAAAAAAATAATATTTTTCGAAAACAAATATTTTTTATATTTTCCAATATTTTTTCTAGAATTTGTTTTCGAAAAAAATATATTTTAAAAATATTATTATTATTTTTTTTCAGAATATTATTTCAAAAAACAAAATTCAAATAATATATTTTTTATTATTTTTTATATTTTTCGATTTTTTTCATAATTTTTTTTCGAAAAAATAATATTTTTTTAATTTTTTTCAATTCTTCTGTTGATTCGATTTTTATTTATTTTAATTTTATATTAATTATTTAAAAAAAATTGAACATGTCATTGTGACAAAGAGATGAAAACCTAGAAGGACAATTTTGTCATTAACTTATCTAATCATAGCAGAGTAATTTTATTGAACCTCTCAAGGTCCAATTAGTTATTTCACAATTTGACAAGACAAGCCATGACAAAATTATTTTGGCAGGTCGACTCGAAAAATAATAGGACTAACCAAAAATCAGTCTAAATCTTACTATTTAGTTAATCTTGGCTAATCTTGCCAACCAAATAGGGCCCAAGAAGATTACTTCCTGGTGTATACGCCTCCCTTTTTATATTCATTTGGGATACCCTTGGCCATTTGAAGTACCTAAAATTCTCTTTGAAAATCAGTTTTAAATCATAGCCAAATCACAACCGTCTCTCTCTTCCTCTCTCACTCTCCAAGAGTCAGATCCAAATTTTCGCCTCATAGGTTTCGAACCAACGATGTTGCTTCCTGGAGTCATAACTTTCACTCTAATGGTCGGAATTCAATAGTTTAATTTAACTACCGTTGGATTCCTCTCGTCGAGCTTTTTCTTTTGGTGGTGATTTCGTACAATTTGGAGCTTTGGATCTGTCTCTGCAATCGTTTTACAGCCGACACGTATTTCGACGACGGTGGGTCTTGCCGGAGGTGTACATTGTGTTCCGACAGTCGAAATTTGACGGGCTACCCACCGTTGGATTCCTCTCGTTGTGATCTATATTTGATGGCAATTTCGTACATATTTGTATTATCAGATTTATTTCAATAATTTTTTTCATTGCTAGCGCGAAACATTGGGTGGTTAGCGGCGGTTAGAGTTTTGGTAGGAGGCGCTTGGGGTGAGGAGTCATTGGCGGTTTGTCTAAAATTCGTAGCATTTCGCAGCTATGAACCCAAGGGAGGCCGCCAATAAGCTACAACAAAGTGCCGGGGACAAAACTCTAACCGCGCTAACCACCAATGTTCGCGCTAGCATGAAAAAAATTTTGAAATAATCTGATATACAAATATGTACGAAATTGCATCAAATATAGATCACAA
>NW_012193720.1:1762160-1844318 GCF_000504015.1 Erythranthe guttata | reverse complement strand
CTTATTTCACTCCCATTGTTAACAAGGGAGGGGCGCAAGGTATCAAAAAATTTCGTTGAAGTTACAATGTTCTACAGACTGTATACACTACAAGTTGCATATAGTACATGTAGTAACATGCATATGCATCTATTTGTGATTTTTTTATTAATGTTTGTTTGTTATGAGTTGATTTATAATATAATATTGAAATTGTGAATTGTTGTTGTTGGCGTTTATGAATTTCTTTTGTATAAGTCAATATTCGTATGTGTACATAATTAGTCTACTAAAAATTTGGGGTAAAAAAAAAAAGAACATCACTACGAATGACTATAGTTATATGTAGTCATTTTCAGTACAATAAACCAGTGTTCTAAAAATCGGCCGAGGCGGCCGATTAATCGGTCGCCTAGGCGGAGGCGGTCCAAAACCTTTACGAATTTAGTGTAAAGGTTTGAAAAATCGGTTTTTTGTCTGTGAGGTGGTTTGAGGCGGTTTGAGGAGGTCCGAGGCGGTCTGAGGCGGTCTGAGGCGGTCCGAGGCGGTCAAACCTTTAAGGCGGGTCAAACTTCGGTGGAAAAAATCGGTCAAAAATCGGTTTTTTTTTTTTTTTTTTATAAATCAAAATAAAAGTTGGAATTAAAAAAAAAAAAAAAGGAGTTTATGCTTTATTTTGTTTATGTTAATTATTATTGTTAAAGAACTAATGATGTATGCCAAGAATGTATGTAAATTCAAAAAAAATTGCCTTTTTATTTATATTTTATAAGGATATTTATGTATTATGATCTTATTATTATTAAACTTTTATTATGTTATTAGAATATATACATGATGGAGATATAACTATGTTTAAATATGTTTTATCTATGTTTAAATATATTTTATCTATGTTTTGAGTATTTATAAATAATATCTACAAATATATTATATTAAATTTTAAAAACCGATTTATTTCCGATTTATCACCGATTAATCACCGCCGCATCGATTAATCGTGAGTCGGTGCCTGACCGAGTCGGACCCGATTACCGATTTTTACAACCTTGCAATAAACATATCGATTCAAAAAGAAAATTAAAATTAAAAAAAATTCATATAAACAAAACAAACAAACAGGTTTGTATAAAAAAAATCAACGAAAATGCTAAATGTGGTTTGAGCGAAAATTGCATATAAGGGCATTATAGTAATTTCACCTTTGTGGTGGGGAAGGGTTATCCACAATGATAATTTTTGCTTGAGTTTATCCCCATTTTATTTGCTACTGAGGGGATATATCAAATTTGCCAATAAATTATTGTGCTATGATTAGATATGCGAATGACAAAGTTGTGCTTCTAGTGACATATTCAATTATTTAAAAAAAAAAATTAATTAGTATAAAATAAAAGTAATTAAAATTAAAAAAAAAAGTGAAAAAAAATGGAAAATTGTTTTAAAAAATAAACTTTTTTTTTCTAAAAAAATTATAAAGAAGAAGAAAAAACTACGTACAATAAGAAAGGGTAATTCAATTATTTTGAAGTAATTGGGTTGATGTTAAGGAAACAAAACATCAAATACTATAAAATAATGGGAAGATAAAAAAATTTAAATTTAATAATAAACATCTTATAAAACAGTAGGCCTATTATTTTTAGGGGTGGATTGTTTTACCAAATTGCGCTACCAACCCGTCGTCCTACCAAACCCTACTAATTCTCTGCCGAAGTATTTCTACCGAATTATTACCGCACCCTATACCGAAATATTATTAATAAATAATAATAAATAAAATTTTATTTTAATAAATAATTTATTATATATAAAAGGGTTAATGACATTTTGCCCCCGAACTTTAGCGTGTTTTGCACGGTGCCCCCTAAACAAAAAAAATGCCCATTGCCCCCAAACTCCTCTATTTGGAGCACCGATCACTAAAATGGGACTTCTTCGACCCCCGGTGATGTCTTCTGCTGCTATGTGTCATTTTTTATATTTTATAATATATTCCCCGCTAGGGTTTACCTTTAGGGGTTTTAGAAAAAAAAAAAAAAAAAGGACAAGTGGCAGCAGAAGACCCACCCGGTGTTTATCACCGGTTGTAGGGTCGAAGGAGCCCTAAAATGACTATTTATAGCCAAAATTTCACCTGAAACTCGAGTGTGCCACTCACACGTGATTTTACAAGGGTAAAATTCTCAATCCAACATTTTGTTTTATTACCACCAACAATAATGGGTCTGTTGAGCCCAAAATGTTGAGTGGTGCTGGTCTTGAAAAAGAAGTTGAAAAACATGATAATTCTAATGAAAAACTTAGAAGAAGAGTGTGCAACACCTTGGGCATATGATATTCTGGCAGAATAATCTTGATTTTACGATCACTGCGAGGATTCAAAATATGCAATTTACCATTTTTGAAATTTTTTGGTCTTGGCTTGATCAACAAGAAAAATGCTCATGAAGATGATGATGACGTGGATGAATTCCATTGGCAGTTAAGAAAGCAAAAGTTGTTTTGACGATTTTACCCTTGTAAAATCACGTGTGAGGCGCACACTCACATTTCGGGGGAAATTTTGGCCATAAAATAGCCATTTAGTTAGGGTGGATTTTTTTTTACCAAATTGTCCTACCAACCCTTTGCCCTACCTAACCCAACCGATTTTTTACCGAAATATTCTTACCGAATTATTATCGTACCCTACTGTGCCGTACCGAAATATTTTGGTAGGGCAACAACATTCAATATTATTAAAATGATATTACCCTACCGTCCCAAAATATTATTAATAAATAATAATAAAAAAAAATTATTTTAATAATTAATTAATATTATATATAAAGCGAACATAGTATCCTAACTAATTACTATTAATTAAAATTAATTATACTCTTTAAATATGTCAAAAATATTTAAAATTGGTTTTATTAATAATGATATAATTGATGTAAAAGTTTATATATTATAATTTTATTTAATAAATATTTTATATTAGGTAAATTACGAACATATATTTAGAATAATTATACCTTACATACTAGTTTTGAACATTTTAGACATGCAGATACCTTGAATTGCTTTGAAATATGATATTGAATGTAAACTTATATAGAAGATAACATGAAGTGGTAATTACCATTACCATACCCTACCGTACCGAACTAATTCGGTATACTGAAGCTTTTGGTAAGATAATGGTAATAGATTTTAAAATACCAAAATTACTGTAATGGTAGTGATTCAAGGGGTTTGGTACGGTTGCCCTACCAAACCCACCCCTAATTTTAATGATCGGTGCTCCAAATAGTGGAGTTTGGGGGGCAACGTGCAATTTTTTTTGTTTAGGGGGCAAATTGCAAAACACGCTAAAGTCCGGGGGCAAAATGCGATTAACCCCTTATAAAAAGTGAACATAGTATCTCTGAACTAACCACTGTTAGTTAAAATTATGAGGTCATTAGCAACAAGCCCCTCATATAGCTAAGAAATGGTGATATGTCCACCCCTTCAATATTTTTTTGCGATAACCCCTAGAAATTTTATTCTCAATACTACCCTTGTGTTAATTGACTAATTCCTAAAAATCTGCTACCAAATAAAAAAAATTAATTTTTTTATTATTTTCGCACTTTATTTAGCATTTTTTAATATTTTTTTAATTTTTTTAAACAAAAAAAATGTTTTTTTTTTCTTTCGATAGGTTTACTACGCCGAAAATGACTATATGTGATTGTATCAACTGTAGTCATTTTCTGGTTTTATATTGCAGTTTTTTACATTTTCAACTAAAAAAATTTGATTATATAGTTTAGTACAGTTATGTTTACCAAATTATATTAAACAACTAAAGATTGTCTGAACAAAGTTCACCTCCAAGGTTCAATTTTAAACACTCTTGGTCCCCGCCGCGACATGTCCGTTAGCAAGTAACGGAAAGCACTATTTTGGGGCCAACATAAAATTTTAAATTTTTTTGGGGCTGAAAATAATTAGAAATTTAAATTAATTTATTAATAATAAAAAGAAATTAACTAACCAAATTATTTTTTTAATAATTAGAAACTCTCTGTCACCATAACAACAAATCTCCAACCTTAAAACTCGTCAAGAATCAAAACCGCACACAAAAAAATATCCCAAATCGAAAAAAAAATTAATTAAAGTATTTTTGGGGCTCGAAATAATGAGAAATTTTAAATATAATACTTATAATTATGTTTATAATAATATTAAGTATAAATGAAATTTCTAACTATTTTTCAGCCCAAAAATATTTTAATTAATTTGTTTTTTCAGTTTGGGATTTTTTTTTTGGTGGTTTGGTTTTTGAAGAGTTTTAAGGTTGGGGATTTGTTTTTACGGTGTCAGAGTTAAAAATAATTTATTTAGTTAATTTTTTTTAGCTTATTAAAAATTTAACTATAAGTAGTATTTTTTAAATTTCTAATTATTTTCTAGCCCCAAAAAAATTTTAAATATCAATTTTGGCCCCAAAATAGTATTTTCCGTTATTTGCTAACAGACATGCATATGACGGCGTGGACCGAAAGTGCTTAAAGTTGAACCTTGGAGGTTAACTTTGTTCATTTAGGAACAACGGGGGCCAACAGTGGAATCGGGCCCAACATGAGGGACCAAAAGTGTTATTCTCCGGGTTTTGGTCTGGTTGAAGTTAAGTGATTACTATTTTTTGAATTCCTGTTCAGTGATAATTGTTGAACTTTACGTGTATTCCTAACATCGCCTCGGACATTATTTTGCGTTTGCGTATCATACATACATCCTTGTGTATAAAATAATCATACGAAGCAAAAAATGACGAGATGAAATAGTTAAAAGAATCACAAACAACTGTGATTATAACTAAACTCGAGCTTTCCCTTTGACAGGACAACAACAACAAAAAAAAAAATCGGTTTGCAGATTCTTCACCCGTTCCCCCAGCTTTAAGCAGGTAGTAGCTTAGCCCCTATTGCTTCTAAACACTTGAAATAACATTGGTGTTCTAAAAATACAAGAAGAAACAAATATGTTTGTGTGTGTAATAAACTATCCGTTAACAACGTATACCTAACCGCAAAAGCTATGTTACATAGACACGGGAACGGGGACACGGCGACACACAGACACGGACACGGGGAAACCTTTAATCAAAAAAAGTAGGACACGGGAACGTGGGGGATACGTGTAAATATTAAAAATAAAGGGGTCTATTTGTAAATTATTAAAAAAGTTCTTTTGCTTTTTTACAATATTAAAATCATAATATAGTTGGAAAGAGAAAAGAATAATACTGCACTAGGCACAACGTGGAAAATAAAAATGGCAGAAGTAGAATAGGTTTGGGCTCTTTCAGAAAAAGCCTTTTTTTACTACTTTGACACGTGTGTCAATTATAGATACCCGTGTCCAACTATTTAAATATTACAGATACGCCCCACCAGCGTATAATACGCGTATCATCGCGTTTCGTGTCAGAAACGTATCTGACACGGGGAGACTTTTCCCTTTAGCCGTATCTATGTACACAGCGCAAAAGGAAAAAAGAAAAAAAGAAAAAAATAAGTGGAGAAAAAAAATAGGGCAAAAATGGGCAAGATAGTTAGCTCTCGTGTCTAAATGATCTTCGAAAAAACGAAGCATGCATGTAGGTCGTCAAAGAAAAAAGATTATATATAAGTTGCTATAGATACAAACGTGTGGACATCCATGCAAATCCCTTGGCATCACCAGAAGTAGATAGACAGGGCCCCGATCGGAGATCGTATTCGAGACATACGAAGCCTACCTGTTTTTCATTTTCAAGAAACGTTATTTTAGGTTGGTGTTTTCTTGTAAACGAAAAGTACAGGTCACATTGATTCTCTAGTTGGTGCAATCCTGAACAAAATCAAGGCAGCTAGCTCTATGCCTACACCAATTGAAAACTCCCGATTCCTTTCTCTTTAATGAAGTGGTTGGAACGACCGAGTACTGGACAGACGTGCTGTGTTGAAATCAGAAACAAAATCCTAGAATTCGCGATTTCTATTGGAAAATCTTCTTCAGAATACACTATTATATATGATCATTGAGGAATCCTCAGTTCCAAACGAGATTTCAGAGATCTACAAGGATTGTTAAAAAGAGTTGCAATTAGTCTTGTAAATCCACTTGAATTTGCCTTCAGTGAACACATAGAATAGCTAAGTGTTGGTTTGCATTCACAAGAACTGAAATATTTGAAGTGTTGAAAAACTTGCCTAGAGTTAATTCAGAAGAAACTGCTGAGTTCGAAAGATGCTTTAAATTGTTAATCCGCTGCATATGCATGCTTTTATAAGTAAATTGATTCACATGGTAAGTACAACTGTACAAGTTTTTACGTCGTCCAAATGTTACGCGTCGTTGGGGAAATAAATAAACTACTAGCTTAAGGAACCGAATATGCATGCAGCATAATATATATTTTACCATTGTAATGAAGAAGAAACAACAAAGACGCAGTTAAAATGAAATATACCTAGGAATTGAGTAATGACATTGTGACTGGAATAAAACCGACTCCTAGCAAGTACTAGGTTATATACTTAATATTTTATTAAAGTGAATTTACGTATATTTTATTCTAATTAATTCATGCAAGAAACGGTGTGGCCCACAATTTGCAAATGAAATGCCTCGAATGGGCCTTTTTTGGGCTGCCTAAATTGCGCAGTGGCCCAAAATTTCACTTGAAATGGGCCTCGAATGGCCAGTTTTGTGCCCCAACATTTGTGTAATGGGCTTATTTCTGGACCGACTATTTACGGAGTCGCCCAAAAAACTGACCTGAAATGGGCCCGGAATGTGCCAGCTTAATTACAGGGTGGCCAAAATATTGGACCTGAAATGGGCCTGGTAGTGTGTGTTTTTTTTAATTGTGTGTTGCCGGTGTCGTGTGTATATTTTTTTTAGTGTACGTTTTCGGTGTCGTGAGCGAATTTTATGTAGTGTGTGTTTTCGGTGTAGTGTGTGTATTTATTTTAGTGTGTGTTTTCGGTGTAGTGCTGTATTTTTTATAGTGTATGTTTTCGGTCTAGTGCGTATATATTTTTAAGTGTGTGTTTCCGGTGTAGTGTATGTATATTTTTCTAGTGTGTGTTTTCAGTATAGTGTGTGTTATTTCTATGATCAGAGAAAATTACACCCAGTTGTTTTTTATCGCTGATCTACACACACAAATGTTGATATGTGTGTTTATGTGTAGATGAATGGTAAAGATGTACACGATGTATTTCACAACACAATATAAACCACCTAAACACTGAATCCGTCAAATCTGATTTCAAAATTCAAGCCGGTTCATTTGGCTTATAGTCCGGGGCGAGTCCATCCTCATTTTATAAATTTTCTCATATATTATACATATATATCCATTTAGCTCGCTCAATTTTAGTAATTAGCCCACTCAGAATCTAAATGTATGCAAAAAAAATATTTTTTATTATTAGTCCACCCAAAATTCAAATCAATGCAAAAAAAAAAAAACTCTTAAATTTTGTTATTAATTTTTTTTCTTCCTACTTTCTGTTTTTGTCCCAAAAAAATCATATTTTTTTTAGGGGCATTTCCCCAGACCTCCACAATTTCAATAACAAATTCGTGAATTCGTAACTACTTATAGTTGTTATTATAATTAAAATGGTGCAAATTTAGACCGAATGGTCTGTTTTAATAGGAAAATCGGATGCCATAGGATGATTGACACGTGCATAGTTTCAATTTATTATGTTGTAATCTTTCCTTATTAACCTTAGAATGTTATTTGGAACATAGGATAGAAAGCCCAAAAAATGTAAGAAAATTGCCCCTTAACGTTTGTCAGTTAAGACGCTTTCAAAAACGGATTTGCGGACAGATAAAAACTAAAGGATAAACTTTTACCTTTCTTATTACTAAAATAATGCACAAATGTGATGGTAAAAATAAAACTAGCAATACAAAAACGAAATACTACAGTAGTAGCATCCAAATATATATATATATATATATATATATATATATATATATATATATATATATATATATATATATGATGAAGCTAAAATATAGCTCACCTAGGATAGTATAGAAAACGAGCTGGGAGAGCAAAGCTGATCAGTAGCTAGTCAACTCGATGTTCCTGAGGTCCCTACAAAATGAGCACACGTGAACTAAGCCGGGGGTTGATCCGGCGGAAACCCCTCCGACGCTCAAGTCAGATGTACGGATCGTAGAGAGAGTAGAGAGAATAAACTCGAGGTTGATAGTCAAAAAATGAGAACGTACCTCAATAAATGAGTAAAACACCTATTTATATATCGGTAATCGGGTTGGGTTTGCTTTATTGGGCCCAAGCCTTATTTCGAAGGCTTTTGGGCTTTCGTGTAATGGGCCTAATTGGTATATAAATTTGAGGGCCCATTGGGCCGGCCCATTTAGGTATATCATTAAGCCCCCCAACTCTCGATTCGAGACGGGGACTTGTGTAGAGGGATCCGGGTCGTGTCGAGAGTTAATTGCGTTGTTTCCGTTGGTGGTGAAGTAATTCCTTAATTTAAATAAGGGATAATTGTATTTATTTGGCAGCGAGGTATATATTTAAGGGTTTTAAATATTATACCAGGGCCAGATAAATAGACTCCTTGTGCGGTGGAGAGTATTAAACTTCAACGTCTTGCAATAAATATGGGTATGTTTTTTGAACTCTAGGTCTTCTGTGCTATTTTTCTCTTGAAATATTTTTTTTTTTGTGGTAGAGTAGAAATTTTTTGTTGCTTGATTGTTGCGTCGGAGAAAATTATTTATCATGTCGAATCTGGATAAGTCGAAATCGCTTCGAATTAAACTTCGAGATCCGGTTGAAGGGGGTAAGAAAACTTTTGGTACAGTGGGTATAGAACCCGAGAAGGTAGTCGTATCGGATGGGGAAATCGGATTCGCGTCAGGTAGTGCACGAATCGGAGCGAAAAGGATGGTGGTTGATAGGGTTGGTGCGGTAGTCGGCTTGAGCCGCGGAGCCAAGTCTACCAATTTGTGTGGGGGCGCGCTATTCGATGGTGGTGTGGAGCCGAGCCGAGCCGCAGATGTGGAGCCGGGCCCAGATTCCGAGAAGAGGAGAGAGAAAGAGGTTGCTGAGGTGGGCACGCCGTTCGATAGACGCTCCCGCGCGTCGTTGGAGGAGAGAGAAAGAGGCGCGCGCGCGTCGGTTGGCGGGTTAGGTGGACGCGCGCGCGCCATTGGTCCACGTGGCGTTGGGGAACGCGTGATTGGCAGCGGCGTGCAGCGACGCGCGCGCGCGTCTGGTGTGCAGAGGGGAGTTGACGCGCGCGCGGGGGCCAGTGAGGAGGCTGCACGTGTCTTGGAGCAGGCTGGTGACGCGCGCGCGCGTGGATCAGATATACCTAAATGGGCCGGCCCAATGGGCCCTCAAATTTATATACCAATTAGGCCCATTACACGAAAGCCCAAAAGCCTTCGAAATAAGGCTTGGGCCCAATAAAGCAAACCCAACCCGATTACCGATATATAAATAGGTGTTTTACTCATTTATTGAGGTACGTTCTCATTTTTTGACTATCAACCTCGAGTTTATTCTCTCTACTCTCTCTACGATCCGTACATCTGACTTGAGCGTCGGAGGGGTTTCCGCCGGATCAACCCCCGGCTTAGTTCACGTGTGCTCATTTTGTAGGGACCTCAGGAACATCGAGTTGACTAGCTACTGATCAGCTTTGCTCTCCCAGCTCGTTTTCTATACTATCCTAGGTGAGCTATATTTTAGCTTCATCATTTTGTATTTTCGCAAGGTAGCGAAGCACTGATCCAGATCGGTTAGGTGATCTGAGGTTTTGACACTTTTGACGAGCATGTCGTCGATGTACACCTCCATATTTTTACCGATCTGATCTGCGAACATTGTGTTCACTAGACGTTGGTATGTGGCTCCTGCATTTTTTAATCCAAAGGGCATGACTTGATAGCAGTAGATGCCTTGGTCAGTGATGAAACTAGCCCTCTCTTGATCCTCTGGCGCAAGTAAGATCTGGTTATATCCTTGGTATGCATCGAGGAAGCTGAGGAGCTCACACCCCGAGGTCGAATCGATGAGTTGATCGATTCTGGGTAGAGGAAATGGGTCCTTGGGACAAGCTTTGTTGAGGTCAGTGAAATCCACGCATAACCTCCACTTTCCCCCAGGTTTGGGAACGAGTACCACGTTCGACAACCATTCAGGATACTGAACTGGTCGTATATGACCCGCGTCTAGAAGTTTAGCCACTTCTGCCTTGATATGCTTGTTGCGTTCGGGTCCAAACGTTCGTTTCCTCTGTTTGACTGGCTTCATCTTCTTGTCGACGTTAAGCCGATGTAGGGCTACCTGAGGGGGAATGCCCGACAAATCTTGGGCTTTCCATGCGAACACATCTCCATTGTGTCGCAGGAAGTTGATTAGCTGCTGCTCCGTCTCAGGATCTAAATCAGATCCGATGCGCAGGAGTTTGGAATCATCTCCAGGTGTGAGCTCTATGAACTTAAGCTCTTCGACAGCCGCTAGCTTGATGCTATCGTCTGGTACACTGATGAGGATTTCTTTATTGTCCTCAATGATTGCGTTGACCCACTTCCGTTTGTCGGATTTTTGGGTATCGTCTCCCTTTCCGGGCGGTTTAGGCTTCTTTGAGGGTTCTCGTAGGGCCCTTGCATAGCATTCTCGAGCGAGACGTCTATCTCCAAGCACTTCTCCCATTCCATAGGGAGTAGGGAACTTCCACTTCTGATGGTAGGAGGAAGGTACTGACTTGAATGTGTGGATGGCTGGCCTCCCTAGAATGATGTTGTAGGGTGATGGCCTGTCGACGACGAGGAACTTGATTAGTTTCGTGATTCGACAGGGGTCTTCCCCTAAAGAGACCGGCAGCTCCACTTCTCCCATGGATAAGATGCCTTCTCCTGTGAATCCTTTCAGGGGTGTGGAGACGGGACTAAATCGGGCATTATCTATACCCAGCTGCTTAAAAGCGTGGAGGTACATGATGTCAGCCGAACTTCCACCGTCCACTAATATCTTCTTGACCAAGAAGTTGGCCACCGTTGTTGTTACGACCAATGCATCGACATGGTCTTCATCTGGACCTTCGAGGTCGGAGGAGTTGAAGACTATGCTGTGATCAGGTCTTCGTATTTGATATATGCGTTCGGATGGAGAAGCGCGTTCTTGATTCATGCGCGCTGATCGAGCGAGTGTGCGTCTTGCATTCTGTGAATCGCCTCCCGCTGGTCCTCCGGAGATGAAGGAGATGATTCCCCGGGTAGGCTGGTTATCATTGTTATCTAGGTCACGTCGGTGACCCCCATCTTCTCGTCTTTGTTGTTGATCTCGATTGCTATCTCGGCGTGGAGGATCATCACGGCGTTTATTTCGCGGCTTATCGACGTATTCGCCTAAATGGCCCTGTTTGATCAGCCTCTCAATCGCCATTTTAAGTTGTGCACATTCCTCCGTAGTATGCCCTTTGTCTTTATGGAATCGACAATAGCGATCCGACTTTTCTCGCTTTGCATTCGGTTGCATAGGACGTGGAGGCTCCGCTAAACCTCTCTGTTCTATCACGTGAAGGATTTCCGTGAGGCGAGCGTTCAGCGGAGTGAACCTATTGTAGGAGGAAGAGGGTTGGCCTTGAGGTGGTAGTGGTGGACGTCGATCATCGCGCCTCCTATTGTCCTGACGGTCATCTTCCCTTTTTCTTTTAGGAGGAGCATGGGTAGAGGCTTCCTCTATCCGGACGTATTTTTCGGCTCGATTTAGCAACTCCTCTAAGTTGCCTGGGGGTCTTCCGGCGATAGATTCTTTAAATCTACCAGGTTTCAGGTTCTGCTGCATAATCCCGGACAGCATGTCTTGCCCCACACTGGGGACTTCGTGGACGGCCTCTACGAAACGCTTAATGTAGTTGCGAAGCGTTTCGTTATCTCTCTGTACTACAGAGAAAAGATGAGCTGGGGTCTTGGCATATTGTTTGTTGATGGCGAATTGGTTGGTGAATCGGGTCGACAACCGAGCGAAGGTGTCAATGGACCCCATGGGTAGGGAGTTGAACCAATTCATTGCCCTCTTGGAGAGAGTGGTACGGAACATTTTGCACATCGCAGCATCCGTCGGGCCATATAAATCCGCCATGGCACTGAATTTCTCTATATGTTCCTGTGGGTCGGTGGTCCCTTCGAATTGAGGTAACCCCGAGATCTTTACTCCCTGAGGTAATACCTCGTTGAGAATGTCCATGGTGAAGGGACTGCGTCTTGTTGGGAGAGGCATCCTCTCACCTATTTGATTATTTGGTTGGGAGAAAAGGTTTTGGCGTGACATTCGGCTGTTTACTTCACCTTCTCCCTCATTAAAGAGAGGGATTCTTGGTGGTGATGCATTCCCCCGTAGGGGTGAGCGCCGACGTTGTTGTCTGGGCTGTGCTCCTCGGTGATTAGTAGATAACTGCACTCGGGATCGTGGATCCGAGGTAGAGGAGGAGACACTTATTTGATTCGCTATTGGCTGTGGGGCCACGGGTGGCGCTACAGGTGGAGCTGGTGCTGGTATCGCATTGGGAGCGCTTGCTCCCATCGTGGCGATATATTGAGTTACGGCCTCCGTGGCGGCGCGAGTAGAAGCTTCCGCTATCATACGTTGGAGCGCGTCCTCGGTTATTTGAACCGTTCGAGGAGCAGGGAGTGGTGGATCGGCGAGTGGTGGGTCCCGAGGGGGGATCACCTGAACCTCGCGAGGTGGATCTGCAGCACGCGGAGGAGCTGGCTCCGTGGCACGTGGAGGAAGTTGCTCCGCGGCGCGTGGAGGAGGTGGGATGCCCGATCCTCCACGGGCTGGGAGGTTATTAGCTGTGTCGTTTTCTCTCCGAGCTGACGCCTCAGGAGGATCTTGTTGGCTACGTGATCTGGTTTGCATCGTTCCCACAGACGGCGCCAAAATGATGAAGCTAAAATATAGCTCACCTAGGATAGTATAGAAAACGAGCTGGGAGAGCAAAGCTGATCAGTAGCTAGTCAACTCGATGTTCCTGAGGTCCCTACAAAATGAGCACACGTGAACTAAGCCGGGGGTTGATCCGGCGGAAACCCCTCCGACGCTCAAGTCAGATGTACGGATCGTAGAGAGAGTAGAGAGAATAAACTCGAGGTTGATAGTCAAAAAATGAGAACGTACCTCAATAAATGAGTAAAACACCTATTTATATATCGGTAATCGGGTTGGGTTTGCTTTATTGGGCCCAAGCCTTATTTCGAAGGCTTTTGGGCTTTCGTGTAATGGGCCTAATTGGTATATAAATTTGAGGGCCCATTGGGCCGGCCCATTTAGGTATATCAATATATATATATATATATACTATTGTCGAGCACCGCGCAATGCGCGGTGCCGGGTGCCTCGGGTGAATACAAGCACTTATCGTATTATGTATTTTCGACATACTTTCATATATCAAATTTTAGGCTGCATTTTTTTTATCTTTTCTTTTACGATTAGGTAAAATTTGTGTTGAATGTGGCAATGGGAAGTGACGATTTAGATATGAATGAATTGAATCGTAAGATTTAAATCGTATATCATAAGGTTTTATGCTCGTTATTGCGAATTCTCGTAAATGTGGCGGGTATTTTGGATATTGAAAGAGAGATCCTTGGGGTCAAATCTGCAATTTGGATGGAGCGGGTATGAAGATGGGGGTGATTCTGTAATTTTCAGAACTGTTTGAGCCAGTGAGGTGGATTTTCAGAAATTACAAATTGACCTCCACTTGGGGGGCATTTCCGGTTTAAGGACCAAAATTAGAAATGGTATATAATATAGGGACAAAAACTGTAATTATCACAAGTTTATTATAAATAATGTAATAAATTAAAGTTTTCCTAAATCGTAAAATTTGATCGATTTATTGATATTTAAGACTTATTTAAACTTTTGAATCGACTTAGGTATCAATGAATTGAATCGTAAATCATATGATTTTATACTCGGTATTGCGAATTTTCGTAAATGGGTCACACACGATTGTAACTGAGGAGGAGTCGAAGCATAATGCGTTGGTGGACGGTATTTCGGATATTGCAAGAGAGATCCAATTCGGGCTCAAATTTGCATTTTGGGTAGTGCAGCTGGGAAGATGGAGTAAGTATATGGGTTATTCTGCAATTTTTATAACTGTTTCAGCCAGGGAAGTAGATTTCCAGAAATAACAAATTGACCCCCACTTGGGGGCATTTATGCTTTAAGGACTAAATTAAAAAATGGTATATTATTAAATTAAAGTGGTATATAATATAGAGACAAAAACTGTAATTATCACAAGTTTATCATAAATAATATAATAAATTAAAGTTTTCCTAAATAGTAAATCGTAAAATTTGTTGATATTTAAGATTTATTTTAACTTTTGAATCGACTTAGGTATGAATGAATTGAATTGATTCGTAAGATTTGAATCGTAAATTAAAAGAGTTTAAACTTGGTATTCCGAATTTTAATAAATGAGTCATACGCAATTATAGTTGAGGAGTCGAAGCATACTGCGTTGATGGCGGATATTTCGGATATTACAAGAGAGATCTACTTTGGTGTTAAATTTGCTATTTGGGTGGAACAGCTGGGAAGATGGAGTAAGTATAGCGGCGATTCTGCAATTTTCAAAACTGTTTCAGTGAATTACCAGAAATTACAAATTGACCCCCACATGGGGTGCATTTCTTGTTTAAGGACCAAAATTAAAAAAAAAAAGTATGTAATATTAGGACCAAATCTGTAACTATCCCAAGTTTATTATAAATAATATAATAAATTAAAGTTCTCTTAAATTGTTACCCGTAAAATTTGATCAATTCGTTGATATTTAAGATTTATTTTAACATTTGAGTCGACTTAGGTATAAATGAATTGAATTGTAAGATTTGAATCGTAAATCATAAGATTTAAAGCATAAGATTTAAAGCTCAGTATTGCGTATTTTCGTAAATGAGTTACACGCAATTGTAACTGAGGAGAAGTCAAAGCATGTTGCGTTGGTGGCGGATATTTCGGATATTGCAAGAGAGATCCACTTTGGGGTCAACCGCGCAATGCGCGGTGCCCAGCCATCATTTCAGGACGAGTCGATTGGTTATTTCGACGGGGTTGATGATGCGAATGCGCAATGTAATACTGTGTACCCAAAACTATGAAACAATTAGAAGCAAATAAACCTTAATAAATTATTAGTTGGAATGTAAATACTCCTCATAACCACGATAATGTAGAAGTAGATTTTGCAAATTATTTACAAATGACTATTTGAATCCAACATAACTATTGTCGTTAAAAAATATAATCCTCTTTGGGCATTAAAATAAGAGGAATTCCTCGCCAACATAATATATAAGTCTTGAGTGTAGCATGGATCAGCAAAAAAAATTAGTACATCTCAAACATGGAAATCTCAAAGCTCCTTAGTAGTCCGCCAAGAAATTCCATTTATTTTTATCAATCTGCAGTTGAAATATCTTCTTCAATGAACACCAATATACATAGAATTAGGATGCACATAACAAAATTTGAAGAAAAAAATTGGAAGAAATAAGAAGAGTACTTTTCTTGTAGAGACATGGTTGTTTCACATCAGATCGTACTGTTCCAGTTCTCTTCTGCATATGATAGTTAAGAATCACTATAGCATCAATACTCCTGCAAGAACATAGAAATACCAAAAACGTTTGCCTTCAAAATTTCACAAAGAAAATAGCCAAATATCATAACAAACGGGTTCGTTCGTGAATATTAAATGGAAACGGCTGCATTATTTTAGAATACACCCGTAGTGACTGACCATATATAATACCGACCTTAAGAACAGAAGAATCGACTATTCTTAAGTTACTCACATGGATAGTTCAGTTTCATACTGCATTTTGTTCATTTTGTGGAGCCAGTAAGATAAATGTTGTGCAACCCAAAGATGATACATGAGCGGTTATTCTTTGCTTCAATTAAACGGCATAGGGCATGCACAAATTTCTACATTTGAGGAGTGTGGTGGTGGCGAAGAATGTAAGAACGGTGGCGACAATGGTGAAGAGAAAGAAGAGAATAAAAATTGGAAGAGATTTGAGGGAAATGTGTAAGTAACTATAAACAAAATGAATGCAAAAAAAATAAGATCGGTTGCATTTATTTTATGTTCTATGTCACATCCTGCATTTATTTTATGTTCTATGTCACATCCGATGAAATTTTACTGAAATATACTATTACATATGTGTGTATATTAAGTCTAGTGATTGCGAGTAAATTAAAGGTCTATGAGATGCTGCTGCATCATATAAAAAACATCGAGTGATTTGCACCATAGATCTATACAAATAACTACTCACTAAGCATACATATAAATATGTGTGCATTATTATATGTAGATTGGAAGTGTATGATCATCGGGTGCAACATCTACAAAATCGTAAATTAAATTAGAAAAATTATTGGGTCTATAAACAAAAAATGAAAGGAATTAATATTTTAAAAATTAACGGAAACAGTTAACATTTTTGCTCACATCTATCGTTACAACCGTGCACGAGCATTTTCATTCCGGATTTTCCTCCCTGTGAGCATGCACACAAGTGTCTGCAAACAATATGTCATAATCCTTTGGATTCGTAACACCAAATATCTATGCTGTTTTCAAAACAAAATTAAGACACTAATTATTTAATGGCAATCATTAGTACTATATATGCATAATTCTTATGGCATGTTCAAGATTTATTGAGCAATTAAGGAGACCTTCATCAAAACAACTTGGATTTAATTAAACGCCTATAATTCTCGACGCCCCACAAATTTGAGTCCCTTCCACAGCCTGAGAAAAGAAAAAGACAATTAAGAACCAACACGCCTATAATTATTGAACGACAGTGCATCGGAAATAGTTGAGTTGTCTTCTCTCCTATCGTACAAACACGACGGTGCATTGAACATTATGCAGAGCATCAATCCCATAATGTAGCTTTCACGCTAGTTTTTCACAAAAAATAAATATACATATAAACTTCTACAAATACATAGCAACTACAGGAATAAAAACAATTACAGCCGTACCACATGAAGATTACTGACTACATGTTTATTGTCATGATTAAAAAATTCTAAATTAATTTAGCATTTTATTTAAAAACAAATGTCCGATTCGGCCACAAAATATTTTCGGTGTTGCAACGGAACTTGAACTACGTATTTGTTATAATTATATATGTATACATAAACACACACACAAGATTATTACTTAATCCCATTTGTCTATTAGCAATAGAAGAGTATAATGTGAATTATAAATCTCATAGGCTTTAACAAGCTCATCTCCATAACAAGCAATCAATATCGACAATAAACAGAGTTGATATACCAGATCACGAATATATATACATTATATATTAAATAAATCGTAATATGTGAATATTGAGATTTCATTGCAAATATATACTATAAAAAAACAGAGAGCAATTAAATTGTTTTTTTTTCTTCAACACTATGTTTCATCGAGGATAAGGATATCAATACCTATAAATAAAACTGTAACGAGATCAATAAACAGTTAAATCTTCTCTTATTGGACGAATAATTTGCTCGAGGCACTTAGCTTTTTATTCACACCACCTCAATCTATTGCATCTTTATTAGTTTATCTACTGTTCAAACTCCTCCATTAATTCCACATAGCATTGTTCAGACAAGTAAAACCGAGGCGCATAAAAAGTAAAAATAATAATGTGTTTCACCTTTTCACGTTCGGATCCAACTTTAGTAAACATAAAAAGTAAACATACCAGATAATGAAATTAAAGATGGAGGTTTTGGAAGATCCATTTGAACTCAAATTGATGCCTTCATGATCACCATGGACCAACATAGATGAATAAATATATTTATTATAGTTATCCATTTGGAAAATGTCAGGATGAAATAAATTTTCGAGCAAGATTTTGAGATGCAAATGAAAGAAAGGTATATATGAAAGCCAATCCATACTATTCAGAAGTAGTGCACCTGCGCTTCCAACTGATTCCAAGAAATCACATTTTTTTAATGTATGTTGAAGAAGATCGCCATCTGCCCATCAAAATTTGGCAGCAAAATGAAGCGCAAATCTGCAATTTTATCAAAGATGATGCGAGAGAGTTTTCAAATAAAGAGAGTTTTCAGTGAAATATGAAAAATGAAAAAAATATATATAGAAAATGGAAGTAGAAAAACCATGCTGACTGTATGTACCTTTTACGGAATGAAGCCGGGAAGACCCTCAAGCTGGAAGACTTCTTCCATTACGGTCTACAAGAAATTGGTTCAAATATAGTAAAAAAAATAATAATAATTTCAGATAGGAAAAAAAATTAGGTACGACAGTTCGCACATAAAATAATGAAGTATACCAATTACAATAACAAGAACTACGTAACAAGAAATGTGAGTTGCTCAGTTAAGTTTTCCCAAAACAAAAACCAACAATTAACACAAACGCGTAATAATAATAATAAGTCACATTTTCACACACAATTATCCGTAAGACCGAAATCGCGCAAACGAAACGAAAACTCGCCTGCATTATTCCGTTCAAGCGTAATATCCGGCTCATCGCTAACTTCGATCTCGTAGTCATCTTCCAAATCCTCTTGGTCGTCAACTTCCAGTGGCACCACCTGACTCTGATTAACGGGCCGCCCCAAATTAGGCGGGCTCGACGTTGACGTGGACATGGCCCGGGCCCGGATGCTGCCCACGTTAGCGTAGTTCACCCTCCGGTCCCACAAGAAGACGTGCACTATGATTGCCACCCTGGCGTGGCGGTGGAGCGAAAGTTTTTGGCTGAGAGAAACGGTGTCGAAGCACCGGATTGCGCCTGCGGGAGAAACCATTCACGGGAGCACCTTTCGGTTCGATATTCTTGAAACCACGAGCAATCTTGATGCTAGCGATGCTTGTTTGTAGAGACTGCTCAATCCCGACCGCTCCGAAGGGTTATCTGCTTCGACCACAGACGATATGTATATGAACCCCTGCATTCCAAAAAAGCAGAATTTTGGAAATCGGGATGAAAGAAATCTCTATGTTAGTCACCTTTAATAATAACAAAACACATAATGTATAATATTTGGGAAAGAAAATGAGAATACTTTCGCATATTAAAATCGGATCAAAATTCAGAATCTAATATGTATTCCAATTCCATTCAAAAAAAATCACAAAAATCGGAATCGGAACTTCTGGAATTTGCAACGGAAACTATTTTTCCAAAATCATAAATATTCGGATCGGAAAGTTTCCGTTCCAATAAAGGTACCTCTTCAGTTCTTCTGATGGTGAATCCGAGCTTGGTGTCAGTGTCGTTGATTTTGATCTCAACAGGTATCTCCCCCGCGAGAGCGGAGAACCATAGACGAACGCCTCTCACAACGCCAATGTCCACGCCGTGGTAATCCTCAAAACCGTAGATGCTCGTGTTTGCAAGGTTCGACAGGTCAGCAAGCGATCCAGCACTCACCGTAGAAGAAGCTGTAATGCATGATCTTAAAATAAGGAAAAAATCACCAAAACAGAGCTGAACAAAAACAGAGGAGTCGAGGTAAACGAAATATGAGAGAAAATAGATTTTTACCTGGTAAATAGGTCTGGACATGCCACCTGTTGCTGGAGGAAGATCGGTGACCATCTTGCCATTATCCAGAAAACCTCTCGAAGTGGTGAATATAGGTAAATCAGGCCTAGAAGATTCCAAGGCATCCCTCATCGACAAATGCTCTTCTCTTGAAGCATCTATCGGCCTAATTGATGGTACATGTGGCAGTTGGCCAATAGAATTCATGGGGTTGTTAGAAAATCCACCAGAAAATTTCGAATTCTTTCGGGGGATCCCGTTTTCGCTGCATTTGAATTCCAAGAAGCATAAGAATTTTTAATCGTTGAACCTATCGGTTGTGTTTCAGCAGCCCTTCTAGAAGGTGGTGTAGCTCTTGATGCCTTCTCGTGTAGTTCCATCTTTTTACGCTTCTCGTTTTCGAGCTCTATATGCTTTGACATTCTCTTGCGTGTTAGTTTCAGGCGAAGATCTTTTGAATCTACAGCAATAAAGTTTAAATACAGCATGAAATTTATTGATTAAAAAGAGACGAAAAAATCTAACACGAGAGAGCATCTATTTTACGAAATTAACTATTACCGTCTAAACGGCTGTTGTACCCGTAGCTCCGTGCACTCACACCCACTCTCATTCTGAATCAACAAATCATACAAACAAAAATTGTTAATTTCCACTTATACAAATGCACAAGCTAAAATTCCTTATGGTTTTGAAACCCTAAAAAGTGCCACGTGTCGCAATATTATGACATGGATTGTCTTATATATATATATATATATATATATATATATATATATATATATATATATATATATATATATATATATATATATATATATATATATATATATATATATATATATATATATATATATATATATATATATATATATATATTTTTTCAAACTAGTTCTAATTATATTCCAAAATATCGGAAAAATTCAGAAATCGGAATTTCGTAAAGTGAAACGAAAATACCTGTTCCAAAATTGGAAAATTTCGGGTCGGAATTGGTGGAATTCAAAATTGTTTAATTTATTTCACCTAGAATATAAAATACATAATAATATTGGTATTTTAAGTGTCATATTCAAAATTTTCGGAGTTATTTTTGAAACTTAAATCGGAGGAAAATCGCAATCTCATATTCCCCCCCCCACACACACACACACATGTCAACCTAGTTGCAACAACCCATCATAACATGACACGTATACATTGTAGTGGTATCCTCAAGCAGCATATTAGCTAACTAATGTGTCGGGATTGGCCCACGACACGCTCTTGTATCAAAAATTGGTAGCAAGACTAGATTTAGTGGTGGATATAGCACGGTTCAAGGGTGTCCACTTGGACACCTATATATATATATATATATATATATATATATATATATAGATAGACGGACGAATCTACAGTATTGAGGAGGCGCATGTTAAACGATCGACTAATGCTTACTGAAAGAGGCTTCTTAGATTCTGAGTGTCTCCCCGGAAGGCAATGGTTCAAGCATCTTGTGAGCATATTCTTCGATGCCATTCATAGAACTGTATTTTCCTTTTCTTTCTTTTTTTGAACCCATGATGTTTTTTAAAACGTACAATGCAGATATATGGGCCTTGTGGGGATAGTGAAAGCAAGATTGATTTTTTTCCTGGAATAGGTGATGCAATGTCTGAAAGAAGAGGGGAGAAGGAAAGAAAGGCAATGATTACGGACGAGACGTGGAGGGTTGCGAGGGGTATTCAACGGGCAGCTACTGCTTTGAGAGGCCAATTCACTCAAGGCTGCTGGAGATGAATGGTACTTGCTTGCTTTCAAGTTCAATTCCTTGCACTTGCACCCTCCCTCCTCTCAATCATTCATTGAAGATTTGAAATGGGAAGAATTTGAAAACTTAAAATTAACTTCAAATGAAGTGTCACTACTAAACAACTCCGGCCACTCGGGTTCGATCCCCAATCTCACCATTTTTTGTGATATTACACTTAAAATCCAGGTAGACACGACGGGTCCTCGGGCCCCCAACCGGGTCTCGGGTTCAAAATATCGGGCAAACCACTCGGGCAAATTACTTATTGTTATATATACTAATCCAAACTATAAATATATAAATAGAAATAACACTTTAAAATAATTATAAGAATTGTATAACTAATGTTTAATAAATTATTAATTGTCATGTTCACTTAGATTAATATTAAAAGTCTCCACTAATAACAAATGCATATATATTTAATTTTGAAAAATATAAAAAATTACGATTTAATTTAAAGAAAGATTTAATTTTGATTTTTTTAAATTTCGAAATTTTGAAAAATTTCTCTATTATTATTTTCACTTATAAATACCCCTAATCTAATCTTCACAACTTTAATTTTATTTAGTTTATATCTCAAGGTCTTAATCGTTTCATTTTTTTCTGAAATTGTTTAGTGTTTAAATTTAATTTTCTTCTTCTTTTTTTTTTTTTTTTTTTGTAATTTTGAATTTCAAGTTAATATTAAGTTTTTTCAACTTTCAATTTAAGTTTTTTTTTTCTTTTAATTATTTGGAGAAAAAAACAAAAAAAAAAAAAGGAAAACTAGTTTGGACCCGGAACCGAATGGACCAGGGTGGACCTGCCCCGAACCCGCCTCCCCACGGGGCAGTTTCGGGTCCTCTAAAAGTCGGACGCGACCCGCCTCGTGGCCGTGTGTGTATATATATATATATATATATATATATATATATATATATATATATATATTCCAATTCTGATGCAAATAATTTTAGAAAAATTGAAAGTCGAATTTTGAAATTCAGATTGAAAAAAATTGTTCCAAAATCGGAAAATTTTAGATCAGAATCGGCTGTAATCGAAAACTGTGTTCCAATTTCTACCCCTAGTTGAGGTTGGTGTTTTTAATTTAATTTATTGTTTAATTCTATTATATTCCAAAGTTAATTTTAATAAAATATAGGAAAAGTACAATTTGCACCCCTGGACTACGTGGCTTGTCACAAACACCCATGAACTACAAAACGTAATAAAATGGCCCCTCGGTTTACAATCTGTTAGTGTACGATGACATGGCTTTTTGACTTTATCATTCATAGTTAATTTTTTTATTGTTTCACTTTTTCCGACATTCTTACCCCTCTGTCTGTTGTGTTTATATATATATATATATATATATATATATATATAAATGCTCTCAACAGAGCCTCTAAGATCTCTATCGCATCACCAGAGCAACTATGAAAGTCACCTCAATTTAACAAATGCTTACACCAAATTAAGAAATAAGAACAACATATCATCTCTTTAATCCTACCATTAGGCTGTGCATTTAAAAAGCACCAAGTACCAATTTCTTGCAAGGATTCTCAAGTATCTCCTTTAATTCTAGTCAGGCAGTAGTATTCTAAGAATATTTCGTAAAAAAAATCCAAGTTCTATTAACGATCTGACAACCCCGCAGAGAACCCAAGAAATTCCGCCGCCATAAAAAAAATGCACATTTTTATGACGTCATAGCTCGCCTCGCAGTCCACAACAATTTGTTCTCTCCCCGCTTTAGCCCAGCCGCGAACCACAACTCTGATTCGCGCAGGCTTGTGTTGCTCCCCCGGTGCGGCCGATTCCCTTGTGATTTGGAGTTTCAATTTGAGGGAGAAGACGCAATGGAGGACCGAGATTCACATGGAAGTGGGTGCGATGTTGGTGAGGAGAGAGGATGCCGGCGAGATGCTTGTGGTGGCGGTGGGTCAGTGTGCTCAAGATTTAATTTGAAGAAATTGAATGGTAAATCAATTAAAGAAAAGGTGGAAGAAGATGTGCTTACTGTGGTTGTACCTAAAGATACAACCTAATAGTACATACATATTTGAAGTACAAATGGATAATGCACTCATATACTAACGGGTGTTTATTTTGTAACGGTTGACTAAAATGGTAGGGACCATTTTGTTACGTTTCGTAGTTCAGGGAGGTGTTTGTGACAAGCCCCATAGTTCAGGGGTAGAAACTGTACTTCCCCCCTTACAAATAAAAAAATGAGACTCTCCCACTTCAAAATTTTGTTATAGTTGCACTTTGACCCATAATTCTAACTCTGGTGCATTTTTTAACGGATTTCAAAATTCTCTGTCCATTTAAGGTATATGCGTCATTTTAGGGTATATATATATGTATTTTATTCAATTTCACCCGATTTTAAATTTATCCATCTAATTCTAAAAAGCAACTTGCAATTTCAAATTTTCCTTAAAAACCCTAATGCTCTTCCTTCTTCCCACCACGGCACCACCAACTCGTTCACTCCACCGCTCTTCATTATCTTAAAAAGCCATCATCTTCAGGCAGAAGATCCACCATGCTCTCACAAGTTTCAATTTTCTCACAACACTAGTTTCTTTAACCACCAGCATAACCATCATCCCGTTGGCTCAAAATTAAGATTTTCCGTTAGTAGTTTTTGCAGCTCAATTGATGTCAACCTACTTCTACAGTGATTGATGTTGGACCCTACCCAATATTGACATCTTCTACGGCGGTGAAGATGACGATTAGTCACACATCGTAGACGCATAAATCCTTCCAATTTATTTGGCCACCTAATATCCTATATAAGGGTGGACGAACGATTGTTTGAATTTATTGTTGGATGGCTGTAAGCGGCTGGTTATCTGGATTTGGGACGGGTTCTTCGTGGTGGTGTTGCAGCTGCGATGTGGTAGTGGGTGGTTGCAGGTGGCGAAGCATAAGGCGGATGCAGAGTGGTGTAACTGTGGAGGTTGGTGGAGATGTGTCACCGCAAAAAGATATGACTTATATTGAATTTTGTTTCTTTAAATTGAATGGAAAAAATGCACTTTGCCCAAGTGAACAGAAAAATGCCCTTCTAGTGAACAGATAAATAAAAATACCGGTGAGAAAAATGTTGGAAAGTGTCAATTGGGGCGAAATGCAACTAGCATCAAATTTTAAAGGGAGATAGTCTCATTTTGTAAAAGGGGAAGTGGGAAAGTTAAAAATTTCTAGGGAGAAAAATGCATTTAGTCCTAAAATATATTCAAGTGCAAATACTTAGTTGTCATTTTACATCCATCCTAACTCCAAATAGGTGACTAACGGCCACCGCACGACTAAACATACTAATAGTCACCAGATTCACATGAGCTACTAATGAGTAAGTTATTATATTCTTAAGATTGATTGGCTTAAAGTATGTCAACGCTTGGACTATAAATGAAAGTTGTGCAACAATGTGTCGCTTCGGAAAACATGGTTATTGATAATCTTAAAAACACGTAGGCTCCCAATTTTAAAGGAATTCCTGCCAAGATGATGGATCTTGCCGTAGGTGCCCCTACATGAGCTTCGGGTAACCAAATATGAACTGGTACCATAGGCACTTTGACAGCAAAAGTGGCCAAAGAAGCAGTCCATAGAAAGATTTGGCCGCTCAATAAATTTGTGGTTAATGAAATTTGTAAATAAGTGGTTCGGAGAAGAATAAACAAAATAGCTAACAACATAAAAACAGATCCATGTAAAGTATAAAGGAAAAACGGATATTTCTTTGTCTCGAACCACATACTAAGGGCTTCCTAGGGTCTGAGAGGCCCAAGGCGAAGACGGGAGAAGTAAAAAATGAGGCCCCTTATTTTAATTTTTTTAACTAAATAACAACATCAAAAATATATATATATATATCCATGATGGGTAATTGGCATTTTGCACCCTTAAATTGAAACAATAGCACTTTGCACCCTCCAATTACAAATTGCTTGACACTTTGCACCCTACTACACCTTTTGTTAAAAAAATGACCTGGAACCGGTTTTGTAACAGGTAAATGTTTCTAATAGTTTCCTCACCTCCTTTTCCCATCGAATCTTCTTGTTGGCTGATCCAAACATATTTTCTTAACTTTGTACCTTTCCCTCCTCCGCCATGGTGGCATCATCAGCCGCCATCCGATACCTCAAACCCCAAACCTCCTTAACCATGTCTCCAGCCAAATGATTCATCGTACTTAAGACATACCGTTTTGCTCAAACAATCAGCTGTATCTTCTCCTCCGACGGTGGTGCCGGCGGAGGCACATGCGTCGCTAAGATGATCTTCGGCACAAATATCATCGAACTAGTTGGCAGGACCCACCCCAAAGTTTTCCGCAACAGAGTGAAAAAAAATTAATCGAGAAAACTACCTTAGGAAAAATTTCTAGGTTGAATACTGAACGGGATTAAAGGGTGGGCCATATGAAAAATACATCTCACAGACTCAATTCTCCTTCATTTCAGTTCTGCAGATTTTGAATCGGGAAAACCATTGCCGAATTTTGTGACATTCTTCTTTTCTTAATTATCTTATAATTTTTTTTGGGATAATAGTGTGACTTACAACTTATTTATACCAAAGCATGAATTTAGGGAAGTAACAGTCGAAAGAAAAAAAAAAAAAGATGACAATTAAACCTCTATCTAATTTAAATAAATAAAATTTGACAGTCACATTTTTTCACAATCAGAGATTGCACGATCATTTTCTAATTTAAAAAACTCAAAACCTCTCAAAGTTCACATTATTTAATCGTAAATCTCACTTATGATTAAGTTTGTATTTTGTGCTAATCAACAAATATTGAAGTCACATTCGTCCGAGTTGTCCTATTTCTTTTCTTTTTTGTCTGTTTGTCACTTTCTTTCTCATCTCTCCATATTCGTTTTTGCCAGCGTTGAGCTCACACAAAGAAATCAGTGTGATTCAAAAGTAAAGATGTACAAACAAACAACCACTCTATATATATTGACGTTTATACATAAAAATAAAAGATGTATCATTGTGAAGATTGCATGTCATTTTTACCTGTTACAATGGAGGTTATGGGTCATTTTTCTAACAAAAGGTATAGCAGGTGCAAAGTGCTATTGTTTCAATTTAAGGATGCAAAGTGCCAACAACATGTAATTCAACGGTGTAAAGTGCCAATTACCCTATCCATAATTCATAGATTATCAATGCAAAAATACGTTTATTAATCATTCAAATATTATATTTTTGGTTTTCCAAATTGTATAATTATCAATAAAACTCGTAAAATCAAGCATTTATGTAATATATTTTTCAATTGATCTAAAAAAATCAAGTTTTTATTCTTCTAATATACATGTAATATGTAATATATCGAAAATCAAACTTTCTTGGAATCCTTTTTTTTCTTTTTTTTTTCTTTTTTTTTTTTTTTTTTAAGTTAGGGTAAATTATGGCCACCCCCTAAAGTAAGGTCAAATTATGAAAACCCCATCCTCTTTGGGTAATTATAATCACCCCTCAACTATGAGGCTTCTTACATGTTCACCTAAGAGTGTCAAATTTAGTGGAATATTTTAGATTATATGAAATATTCTCTAGTTTGTACCTATTTTTATTCCATTTGAGCTCCATATTTCCAAACAAGATGATCATGATATGTGTCTCTTGGCACATATTAAAATGTGTTCCATTAAAATGCATTTTCTGATGTACATTTTCAGATTGTGGTGCATGCATTTTTTTCACAAAATGAGTACAAACTAGAGAACATTCCACGTAATCTAGAAGATTATCTTGAATTTCACGCCGTGAGGATGAACGTATAAGAAAATTCATAATTGAGAAATGGTTTTAATTATCCAAACATAAGGGTCTTTTCGTAATTTGACCTTACCGGTGTCCGTATTTACCCTAAAAGGTTAAAACCCTTATTTTTGTGCAACAATTAGAAAATAAAAAGATGACTTTCTTTCTTATATTAGTTCAGTATTAGATAAAAACAAAGGAGTCACAAATAATATTAGGTTAATTATTGGAGTGCGCTGATAGCGAATCGAACGCGCGATGTATGCAAACAATGGGCAGGCTTCTCCCATTTGAGCTACAAGAATTTTGTTGACAAATTTTGTACATTATTTATTTGATGCGTCTTCTACAAGGTAGAGGCCCTAAAAATTAAGAATTTTGCGAAGGCAGCAGCCTCTCCCGCCTATGCTTGCCATACCCCTAATGGTAGAGCAAGGGGTGGTCCCAAAGCGAAATTGACCGGTGCTGGTTGGTCGAAACTCCAGCAGGCAGCCATTTCATTATCAGAGAACCGTACGTGAGGCTTACGCCTCATACGGCTCCATCCCGAGCTTCCATCGTTGGCCTTGGCATTAGAACACTATCCATGCATGTATTTTCAACCCGAAATCTCGTATCTTTTGCTTCTCAAAATGAGTACAAACTAGAGAACATTCCACGTAATCTAGAAGATTATCTTGAATTTCATGCCGTGAGGATGAACGTATAAGAAAATTCATAATTGAGAAATGGTTTTAATTATCCAAACATAAGGGTCTTTTCGTAATTTGACCTTACCGGTGTCCGTATTTACCCTAAAAGGTTAAAACCCTTATTTTTGTGCAACAATTAGAAAATAAAAAGATGACTTTCTTTCTTATATTAGTTCAGTATTAGATAAAAAAAAAAGGAGTCACAAATAATATTAGGTTAATTATTGGAGTGCGTTGATAGCGAATCGAACGCGCGATATATGCAAACAATGGGCAGGCTTCTCCCATTTGAGCTACAAGAATTTTCTTGAGAAGTTTTGTACATTATTTATTTGATGCGTTTTCTACAAGGTAGAGGCCCTAAAAATTAAGAATTTTGCGAAGGCAGCAGCCTCTCCCGCCTATGCCTTGGGCCGGCCGTGCTGCCATACCCCTAATGGTAGAGCAAGGGGTGGTCCCAAAGCGGAATTGACCGGTGGTGGTTGGTCGAAACTCCAGCAGGCAGCCATTTCATTATCAGAGAACCGTACGTGAGACTTACGCCTCATACGGCTCCATCCCGAGCTTCCATCGTTGGCCTTGGCATTAGAACACTATCTATGCATGTATTTTCAACCCGAAATCTCGTATCTTTTGCTTCTCTCTCGGGTGGTGGCGAACAATGGTGCTTGCATTGTTAGAAATTTTATCGTAAACACATACGAATTCCCAAAACCAACATGCTTGAATCAACGAAAATTAAACCTAAACATAAACACGGAAGCGTACATTACATCATGGAATTGAATCTTCAAATCTCCACTGGATTTGGGACGGGTCTTCCAAAGAATCCGCAGTTCCTTAACTATCTCTCTAACGATGGATTTTAGAAGAGATGAAATTAAATGGTTGCTTTTGTTTGGGGACCACGACCCTTTATAAACTGTAGAGTCCATCTTTATTACATCACAGCCCCATCAATAAATCACAATTAAGCCTTAATTGTCTCTACACATTAGGCCCATAATTATAGTTTAATACTCATAAGTCCAATCCAATAATATTTATTAGATCACAATTAATTTGGACTTTCTTTTTTGATAGCCATACACATGTCCGTCACATATGTGAGCCCACATAATTATTGAAATAATATCAATAATCTCTCACTTGGACCACATATACCTTATAAATGTGCACACCTTATGAGCTCAAATATTGCTATCATATAAAAGGGTATTCCTTACAATCTCGTCCATTGACCATACTAATAGAGGACTAAAGAGGCTTTCGATACATTGACCGTGCCTAAACCCAACAGTAATCACGTATACCAATATAGCCAAACGACATAGATCAAATCATGGTGTGTAGCATGGAAATTACATATAATGTGATCTTAACATGCCTATTTGAAACTGGTCCTACTTTAAAATTTATTGAGACCAAACATTGTAACACCCCACCTTTCCAAAACCCGAAAAACCCCAAAAAAACCCGAGATTTATATTCCTAACTCGAGAACCTTAGGAAATATTATTACGTGATATTAATTATGTGAATTTAATTATGTTACCTACGTGAATAATTACGTGCGCTACTATATGTGTGATTTATATGATTTAAATTTCCGTAAATTGAAATACTATGGAATTTCGTGATTTACGTGATTTATGTGAATAAATATATATATATATATATATATATATATATATATATATATATATATATATATATATATATATATATATATATATATACGTACATACATACACGTACATACATGCATGCATACGTATACATACATATATGTTAATACTTGCTTTATACATTTGAACATATATATATATGTCCGAAATGTATGTGTGTGTTCGGATGATGTGTGTGTGTGTTGTGATGCAAGTTGAGGTTTTATTTAAATAAATAAACTATGACTAATTAGGCATGCATTACACTTGGCAAACACTAATCATTTTACCTAAACCTACACTCAACACCCTCATTGTAAGATGAAGAGGCACCCTTCATCTTTCTTCTTCCAACACATAGTCATATTACTTGGCTTTCTCTCCCTTCTCCACCGAAACAATCACCACCATCATCGGCCCTCCTCTCTCCACCTCACTTCACCTTTTCAAAGAAATTCCCAAAATTTAAAATGAGAGTTCCTTATTTAACTCTTGCCTTGGACTACTCCAAGAACACCATCAAGACCACTTGCCTTCTTTCGGGAGATCATAACTCCTCCCTCCTTGAAGCTCACACCATTTCTTTCACGATCAAGGTAGCTTGGTTGGACTTCGGTGCTTGAAAGTCTCTCTCCCTTTCGGTTATTTCTTTCTTCGAATTTAAGGTAAGAAATTTCGATTTCTTGCTGCAATTAAAGGGCATCAATAGTATTGAAAATGATTTTCATAAAATTTTAAAAGATTGGGAATGATTTCGAAAATTTAGGGCTTTTTGAAGAAAAATGGAAAATAAGTGTTTCTTGTTGATTTCTTGTTCTTGCATGCATCATCTATGTTGATAGTGGTTAGATACAACTTTTATTGGCCAAAAGCATTAGAAATTTCAGATTTCAAAGAAAGGGTTTTTAAGAAAAACGAATTTTTAACTTTTTGTGGTTGCATGTGTAGATCTTCGAAAGTTTGGGCCAAATCTGTAATTTTTGTAAAGTCAGTCCGAAAAGTGTTTTCAAAACTGTTTTCCAGCATTTATTGAACAAAAATTTCGGATTTAAAGAAATTTTTTTGTAAGAAAAGTTGATTTTAAAATTCTAGTAGGCTTGCATGTGTAGATCTAGAGATTTTGGGGTAAAATGTGTAATTTCCGAAATTTCTGTATAAAGTGACTTTTCAACTTCATTTTCTGCATCTAGTAAAGTGGAATTTCAGATTTTGTTAAGGGTTTTCATGAAAAAGGTAGAAATTGAACTTCTAGTGTGGTTGCATGTATAAATTTCGAAACTTTTGGGTCAAAACTGCAATTTCCGAAAAAAATCTCTCATTTTTAAAGTTTGGACCTGTTTTTTTTTCAGCTAGTACTCAATAGGGAAAAGTTTTAATTAACAAGTTTTTAAATCAATTAGAGTTATATTAGAGTTTTGGATTTTTAAATTGAAAAGGGGATTTTCTAGTTTTGATTTCAAGAAAATTCGGAACTTTGTAAAACTTTAAAATAATTTCAGAATCTGAAATTTGGATCAGTTAGGAGTTCTAGGATTTAATTTGAGAATTTTTAGAATTTACTTGCTATTATCTCAAAATTAGGATAATTGCATGTCATTTACATATGTTTCGTATCTTAAAGGTTCATGTTTTGATTTAATGGTTATGAATGATGAGTTTCGGTAATTTTGTATTTTTAAATATTGCTGGATGTGGTTTAATGGCTGTGAAAGATTATTGAAATGGATTATTACCTAGAAGTTGTAATAAGTCCATTAAATGAGATGTGAAAGGAGGGTATTTGTTCTTAAGCATGTTGTGATGAATAAGTAGTGAAGTTTAATGTGTTGGCTGCATGTGTGTGTGCTGAAATTGTGTGAATGTGTGGGTGCTGGTTGTGCATGGTGTGTGTGCCGTGTATGGTTGTGTGTTTATGTGTGTAAATTTGGGATTTTGGTCCAATTTACCAATATGTGGTAAATTGTGGTAATTGTGTGAATTGGTGGTACTTGATTGATATTTGTAGGGGTGGTTTCGGTACGGTTACCGAACATTTTGCTCAATACCGTGTACCTACCGTATCTTTCGGTATTGAAAAATTCTATACCGTTACCGTACCAACAATTGCGGTATACCGTTATTCGGTATACCGTTAGTTTCGGTACGGTATGATCGGTACGTGGTAATCTACCGTACGTCATTTTGTTGATGAACTCGGATGATACAATAATTAAGATGAATACTAATTAAATGCATAAATACAACAAATTAAGCAAATAAATATGGTAATCAAACAATTTACATGAATATACATTATACGACCGTAATAGCGTATGTTGCTTCAATTAACTAATGATTACTAAGATATGTATAGAAAAATTGTAGAAATTAATGAGCAAAAAGTTTCATGGTTTAAGTAAGATAAATAAAAAAATTATGTTGTAATAATGCAAATGAAACAAAAGGGTGAGAACTTAGGGGGGAAAGAAAGGGAGAAGAAAATTATGGCAAAAATATTCCACCAATAAGAGATTAGTTGGACTTTAAAACTAAAGAAGTACGTGAAATAAACAACTTTAACGAGAACCAAATTAAATATTGAGTTTGCATAAATATATGAAAATAATAAAAAAAAAATAGAATTATGTATATATAATATATATAGGATGTATCATATCTTTATTCTTGTTTTTTATTTTTATTTTATAATATTTGTTGACTATATTTTTTATATTTACAATATAAAGGGTAAAATATATTAACTAATTTTTAAAATACAAAGTTACGGTACGGTACGGTATTACCATGGTATTGAAGATACAATACCGCTACCGTACCGTAAGATAATGGTACGGTACCGATACCGTACCAAATGTAGTGGTAACCGATAGTTCGGTATTTATTCGGTAATTGTTGGTAGGTATACCGTGGTAATCGGTATTTGGTAATTTTTGCCCAGCCCTAGATATTTGTGATGTCATGTGTGGGTTATAGCATTATTTCGAAAAATTGCATTAAATGATTTTTATTTGAAAGATTAATGGAATATCGGGTAATGAACACCTCGGATATAGTGGGCCGGTATCCAACTAGGATGATGTGTGTAGTGGTTTGATCCCACTTAGTGAAAACGGGCTCGTAACAGGTTTATTATCCGGTACATAAATTAATCTTTCACGGATCCGATAAACCGAAAAATGTTTTTTTCATGATTTTCGCAAAAAGCGCATTTTAGTCATTTTGCATAATTACGTGATTTTGTTAAATGATGTGTTTTCGTGAGATGTGTGACTTGACCGATTGGCTTGTATTGTTGTACGAAACGTGGGTAAGAATGGGTATACAATATTATATATTATATATATAACGTATTTCCAAAGTTCGATATTACTCGAATTTCTTACTGAGCTTTATAGCTCATATAGATGTCTTTTAATTGCAGGTAGTAGTGCTAGTAATCCTCAACCGGGATGGATCGAGTAGTGGATCGAGGTCTTGCTCGGAATTTTTGGAAGACGTACGAGGACCTATGAACGATGTTAGAACTCTTGGTTATTTTCTTTTGGTGGTGTAACCTTAAACCGTAACATTTCTCTTTTCGTACTTTTGAACTCATTTTCGTTATGAATCGTACTTAATTCCTACTTTAATATAGTAAGTTTCGTAATTTGCTATTTTCATGCCTTCACTAGAAACTTTCGAATTATTCACCAAAATAACCTTTCCAAACTCTGATTTCTTTTCGAACCAAAAATCGATAGTTGACAGTCTAGCACTCGAACGAAAAACCTCCTCTCGAAACTCGTTTCCGAACCTTTAAAGTAACCTTCAAGGAAGTTTTCGAAATGCAGGTCTTTTATACCCAAAGAGATATTTTGATATTGCATTTTCGCCCAATTCCAAAGTTTTAAGAATTACAAAGTGATCCTTTGCTTCCGCTAGTTTAATGAACATTCCGATAAACCGGTTCGATTTATCGCCCGTCTTTAAGGGGGGTGCTACAAACATTAACATAAATGTACAAAGCGTAACCAAATACTTTATTTCTGCAGAAAGCTTAATACACCAAATTGTATCCAAACATATCATAGAGCTGCCAAAATGTGTTTATATGTACACATACATACAAACTCCCACTGAACTAAAATATCCTTAAATGATATAACACCAACATGAGCATTGCTCATGAATACCTTATGTGTTAATCTTTTAGTAAGCGGATCCGCAATTGTGGAGTTTATCATAACATGCTCAATGTACTGTTCACTTTGTACCTTTAACAGCAAAGAACTTTCACAAGCTCTTGTTGTTATTTGAAAGTATAGCTGTTAAATATTGTCACCGTATAACTTTAATACAAATCCAAGTGTGCAGCCTCGTGACAATTCTATAGCTCTATTGTAAAATAAGATGCAAAAAATTACCATAAATTCTTAACCATCGTGAAAAGAGCTTAAAAGTGTTTGCTTAACACCCACGTCGAAATAACTCAATCACTTAAATCTACATTAACCAAAATGGATCAATACTTTTTACACATCATAAAACTCAAAATCAGAAATAAACCACACGATCTCCCAAAATATCTGACTTTGATAAATGAGCATATGTATATAACGTTTGTGCACGTCCTTTTGAGCAAGTGTGTTTTTGCATGTTTGTTGATTTGTATTAATGTCCTAGGATTGTAGGTTGTGTTTTCATGATCATTTTTGCGAATGCAATTTTGCTTGAGTACTTTTGTGCATGGTTTTGTACTTTCACTTCTGTGCGTATCTTTTCTCGCGAGTGTGTTTGTGCTCGTTTCGTGATGCGCATTCATGTCCTTGAATTGTAGTTCGTATTTTCATGAGCGCTGTTGGTATCCAATATTTGACCATGTTGGAGTCCGAATGTTGAAATTTGCCGGGAGATAGGAATTGTAGCCCGCTGAAATAGCTTTCAAATGCCGCCTGAACCAGGTGATTTGGAGTCCGGATGAGATAGATGTTCTCGACTTGAAGGACACTACCAATGATGTTGTGGGATTACTTCTTCTAATTTGATTTTATTTTCTTAACTGCAACTCTTTTCTTCATCTTTTATCATTTTTTTCTTCTTGGACACCTAATTTTCGATTTGTGCCTATAAGATACAAAAATATCCTAATTAATACAGATATATAAATTAATCTAAACGGAAATCCACGTAAACGTAAACTTATTGAGTGTTATGTCTACACTCCACTGTATCGTTTTTATCTAGTGTTTCTGCTGTTGTTTTTTTATGCGTATTCAATACCTGGTATTTATAGTTCGTGTTTTTATGTACGTCGTTGCGAATGCCCTTTTGCGTATGGTTTTGTACCTGTACGTTTGTGCACGTCCTTTTGAGCGAGTGCGTTTGTGCATGTTTGTTGATTTGTATTCATGTCCTAGGATTGTAGTTTGTGTTTCATGATCGTTTTTGTGAATGCACTTTTGCATGAGTACTTTTGTGCATGCTTTTGTACTTTCAGTTCTGTGCGTATATTTCTAGCGAGTATTTTTGTGCTCGTTTCTTGATGCGGATTCATGTCCTTGATTTGTAGTTCGTATTTTCATGAGCTCTGTTGGTATCCAATTTTTGACCATGTTGGAGTCCGAATTTGGAAATTTGCCGTGAGATAGGAATTGTAGCCCACTAAAATAGCTTTCAAATGCCGCCAGAACCAGGTGATTTGGAGTCCGGATGAGACAGATATGCTCGATTTGAAGGACACTACCAATGATGTTGCGCGATTTCTTCTTCTAATTTTATTTTATTTTCTTAACTGCAACTCTTTTCTTACTCTTTTATCAATTTTGCTTCATGGACACCTAATTTTCGATTTGTACCTAAGACACAAAATGTACTAATTAAAACAGATATATAAATTAATCTAAACGAATATCTACGTAAACGTAAACGTATTGAGTATTATTTCTACACTCCACTGTATCGTTTTTATCTAGTGTTTTTGCTGTTTTTTTGATGCGTATTCAATTCCTGGTATTTGTAGTTCGTGTTCTTATGAACGTTGTTGCGAATGCCCTTTTGCGCATGGTATGGTACATGTACGTTTGTGCACGTCCTTTTGAGCGAGTGTGTTTTTGCATGTTTGTGTACTAGAATTCATGTCCTAGGATTGTAGTTTGTGTTTGCATGATCGTTTTTGCGAATGCACTTTTGCATGAGTAATTTGGTTCATGGTTTTGTACTTTCACTTTTGTGCGTATCTTTTCGGGCGAGTGTTTTTTTGCTCGTTTCTTGATGCGCATTCTTGTCCTTGAATTGTAGTTCGTATTTTCATGAGCACTGTTGGTATCCAATTTTTGACCATGTTGGACTCCAAATTTGGAAATTCGCCATGAGATAGGAATTGTAGCCCACTGAAATAGCTTTCAAATGCCGCGTGAACCAGGTGATTTGGAGTCCGGATGAGATAGATGTGCTCGACTTGAACGACACTACCAATGATGTTGCCTGATTTCTTCTTGTAATTTGATTTTATTTTCTTAACTGCAACAACTCTTTTCTTCCTCATTAATCTTTTATTCTTCTTGGACACCTAATTTTCGATTTGTACCTATAAGACACAAATATGTACTAATTAATACAAATATATAAATTAATCTAAACGAAATCCACGTAAACGGAAACTTATTGAGTGTTATTTCTACACTCCACGGTATCGTTTTTATCTAGTGTTTTTGCTGTTGTTTTTTGATGCGTATTCAAGACCTGGTATTTGTAGTTCGTGTTTTTATGAAAGTTGTAGCAAATGCCCTTTTGCGCATGATTTTGTACCTGTAAGTTTGTGCACATCCTTTTGAGCGAGTCTGTTTGTGCATGTTTGTTGATTAGTATTCATGTCCTAGGATTGTAGTATGTGTTTCATGATCGTTTTTGTGAATGCACTTTTGTATGAGTACTTTTTTGCATGCTTTTGTACTTTCACTTCTGTGCGTATATTTTCTAGCGAGTATTTTTTGCTCGTTTCTTGATGCGCATTCATGTCCTTGATTTGTAGTTCGTATTTTCATTAGCTCTGTTTTTATCCAATTTTTGACGATGTTGGAGTCTGAATTTGGAAATTTGCCGTGAGATAGGAATTGTAACCCACTTAAATAGCTTTCAAATGCCGCCTGAACCAGGTGATTTGGAGTCCGGATGAGACAGATATGCTTGACTTCTAATTTGATTTTATTTTCTTAACTGCAACTCTTTTCTTACTCTTTTATCATTTTTGCTTCATCGACACCTAATTTTCGATTTATACCTATAAGACACAAAATGTATTAATTGAAACAGATATAAAAATTAATCTAAACAAAAATCCACATAAATGTAAACGTATTGAGTGTTATTTCTACACTCCACTATATTGTTTTTATCTAGTGTTTTTTCTGTTGTTTTTTGATGTGTATTCAACTCCTGGTATTTGCAGTTCGTGTTTTTATGAACGTTGTTGTGAATGCCCTTTTGCGCATTGTTTGGTACCGGTACGTTTGTGCCCGTCCTTTTGACGAGTGTGTTTGTGCATGTTTGTTGATTTGTATTCATGACTTAGGATTGTAGTTTGTGTTTCATGATCGTTTTTGTGAATGCAGTTTTGCATGAGTACTTTGTGCACGCTTTTGTACTTTCACTTATGTGCGTATATTTTCTAGCGAGTGTTTTTGTGCTCGTTTCTTGATACGCATTCATGTCCTTGAATTGTAGTACCTATTTCCATGAGCTCTGTTGGTATCCAATTTTTGACCATGTTGGAGTCCGAATTCGGAAATTTGCCGTGAGATAGGAATTGTAGCCCACTGAAATAGCTTTCAAATGCCGCGTGGACCAGGTGATTTGGAGTCCGGATGAGACAGATATGCTCGACTTGAAGGACACTACCAATGATGTTTCGGGATTTCTTCTACTAATTTGATTTTATTTTCTTAACTGCAACTCTTTTCTTACTCTTTCTATCATTTTTGCTTCATAGACACCTAATTTTTGATTTTTACCTATAAGAAACCAAATATACTATTTAAAACAGATATATAAATTATTGAAAACAAAAATCCACGTAAACGTAAACGTATTGAGTGTTATTTCGACACTCCACTGTATCGTTTTTATCTACTGTTTTTCTGTTGTTTTTTTATGTGTATTCAAGTCCTTGTATTTGTAGTTCGTGTTTTTATGAATGTTGTTGCGAATGCCCTTTTGCGCATTGTTTTGTAGTTGTACGTTTGTGCACGTCCTTTTGGGCGAGTGTGTTTGTGCATGTTTTTTATTTGTATTCATGACCTAGTATTGTAGTTTGTGATTTCATGATCGTTTGTGGGACTGCACTTTTGCATGAGTACTTTTGTTCGTGGTTTTGTACTTTCACTTATGTGCTTATCTTTTATAGCGAGTGTTTTTGTGCTCGTTTCTTAATGCGCATTCATGTCCTTGAATTGTAGTTCATATTTTCATGAGCTCCGTTGGTATCCAATTTTTGACCATGTTGGAGTCCGAATTTGGAAATTTGCCATGAGATAGGAATTGTAGCCCACTGAAATAGCTTTCAAATGCCGCCTGAACCAGGTGATTTGGAGTCCGGATGAGACTGATATGCTCGACTTGAAGGACACTACCAATGATGTTGCGGTATTCCTTCTTCTAATTTGATTTTGTTTTCTTAACTGCAACTCTTTTCTTACTCTTTTATTATTTTTGCTTCATGGACACCTAATTTTTGATTTATACCTATAAGACACAAAATTTATTAATTAACACAGATATATAATTAATCTAAACGAATATCCACGTAAACCTAAACGTATTGAGTGTTATTTCTACCGTCCACTGTATCGTTTTTATCTAGTTTTTTTGCTATTGTTTGTTAATGCGTATTCAAGTCCTGGTATTGTAGTTCGTGTTTTTATGAACGTTGTTGCGAATGCCCTTATGCACATTGTTTTGTACCAGTACGTTTGTGCATGTCCTTTTGAGCCTGTGTGTTTTTGTATGTTTGTTGATTTGTATTCATGTCCTAGGATTGTAGTTTGTGTTTTCATGATCGTTTTTGCGAATCCACTTTTGCATGAGTACTTTGGTTCATGGGTTTGTACTTTCACTTCTCTGCGTATCTTTTCTAGCGAGTATTTTTTTGCACGTTTCTTGATGCGCATTCTTGTCCTTGAATTGTAGTTCGTATTTTCATGAGCGCTCATGGTATCCAATTTTTGAGCTTATTGGAGTCCGAATTTGGAAATTTTCCTTGAGATAGGAATTGTAGCCCACTGAAATAGCTTTCAAATGCCGCATGAAGCAGATGATTTGGAGTCCGGATGAGACAGATATGCTCGATTTGAAGGACACTACCAATGATGTTGCGGGATTAATACCTATATGACACAAAATGTACTAATTAAAACAGATAATCGTTGCCAAGCTCTCGTTGGATTTGATCCTGTTGTCTCTTCCTAGTTCCTATGAATCGTTCATAGTGAACTTCAACATGAACAAAGTTGATCCTCCATTGGATGAGTTATCGAACATGTTAGTCAGTAACGAGTCTACCATCAAGAAAAAGAAATTTGTTCTCGTTGCTGCTACTTCTGGAAAGAAGAGTTCTTCCCAAAAGAAGAGAAAGGAAAGAGTTCCCTTCCCAAACAACAAATTCTATGTGGGTGAAGGTAGTGGGGGCCCTAAGGCGAAAGTCAGCAAGGAAGCTGATGATGCTTGTCATCACAGTGGAAAGAAAGGGCAGTGGCGTTGCAACTGCAAGGGTTACCTAAAGAAGAAACGTTCTTAAAAGGGTACGTATTTCATTGACTTAAATTTGTTTGTCAATTCTTGTTCTTGGGTATTAGATACGGGCTGTAGCTCACACTTATGTAATGATTTGCAGCTAATGACAAGAAATAGAAAGCTTAGAGTGGGTGAGACCTACCTAAGGATGGGCAATGGAGCAAGAGTTGCTGCTGAAGCCATTGGCACAATTTATTTAAATATTTTGGATTCTAGTTTAACTATTGTTTTGAACAATTATTTATTTGTTCCGTCTCTCATTAGAAACCTTATTTCTATTCATGTTTTAGATATTGAAGGTTTTACTTTTGTTTTTGGAAATTCGAGTTGCATTATAAAACAAGATGAAAATTTGATTTGCATGGGACAACTATTAAAAAAATTATATGAACTAAATCCAAACGAAATACCTATTAATGTTATATCAGCAAAACGTAAGGAGATAGATCAAAACCCCGCACAACTTTGGCACGCTAGATTAGGTCATGTCTCTTTAAGAAGGATGAACGATTTTGTTAGTGAAGGATTTTTAACTTTGGATGACGTGAAATAGCTACAAACTTGTGAATCTTGCCTTAATGGAAAAATGACCAAGTCACCCTACAAAGGGAAAATGGAGCGGGCCGAAGGTCTTTTGGATTTCATCCATACAGACGTATGTGGTCCACTAAGTGTTAGTTCGAAGAGTGGATACAACTACTTTGCTACTTTTACCGACGATTACTCTAGGTATGGGTATGTGTACTTGATGAAGTACAACTCCGAAACATTTGAAAAGTTCAAAGATTTTAGACACGAAGTAGAGAAGCAACTCGGACGAAGTATTAAGAAACTACGATCCGATCGTGGTGGAGAATACTTGAGCATCGAGTTCATTGACTATCTAAAAGTGAATGGAATACAATCTCAATGGACTCCACCTGGAACTCCTCAACTTAATGGAGTTTCCGAGCGTCGGAATAGAACCTTGTTAGACATGGTTCGATCTATGATGGGGTTCACCAACTTACCGGCATACTTGTGGGGTCACGCACTTCGCACTGCCATGTATTTGCTGAATAGAGTTAATACCAAAGCAGTTAAATCCACACCATATGAACTTTGGCATTCCCGAAAGCCCAACATAAAAAATATTAGGATATGGGGCTTTCCCGCTTATGTGAAGAGACTAGTGGGAGATAAGTTGGATAGTAAATCCAACTTATGCTACTTTGTGGGGTATCCCGAGGACTCAATATGATACAAATTCTATTATGTCAAGGAAGCAAATACGTTTGTTTCGAGAGATGCCACCTTTCTAGAAAGGGAGTTTCTATCCAATAGAAAAGGCAGCATGATAAAACTTGAAGTAGTTCAAGAACCGCAAAGTGAAGTTCAAGCACAAGAACAAGTAATCGAACCAATATAACAATCCACTAATATACCTCTTGAACCTTCAGTGCGTAGATCTGAAAGAGTGCGGTAAATGCCTGATAGGTTATTCCTCCTCGAAAATGACGAAGATCATGTTGATCTTGGACAAGATCCAAGAACATACAATGATGCCGTATTGGATGCGGACATGCGACATTGGCTAACTGCCATGAAATCCGAAATGGACTCCATGTACTCCAACAAGGTGTGTACCTTGGTAGTTCCACCTAAGGGAATAGTTTCCATAGGTTGCAAGTGGATCTATAAGAAGAAAATTGGAGTGGATGCAAAGGTATCGACCTAGAAAGCTAGATTGGTAGCGAAAGGATATACTCAAAGGCAAGGTGCTGACTATGAGGAAACCTTTTCACCAGTCGCGATGCTGAAGTCCATTAGGATTTTGTTGGCCATAGTTGTGTGGTACGACTACGAGATATGCTAAATGGATGTGAAAACCGCTTTCCTTAATGGAGACATTGAGGAAGAAATTTACATGGCGTAGCCGGAAGGCTTCATATCTTCTGGAAGTGAGCAAAAGTTTTGAAAACTCCAGCGATCCATTTATGGATTGAAACGAGCATCCCGTAGTTGGAACATTAGGTTCGACTCAACTATCAAAGAGTTTGATTTTGAGTAGAACCCGGAGGAACCTTGTGTATACAAGAATGTTAGTGGGAGGGCAGTGATATTTTTGGTGCTTTATGTTGATGAAATTCAACTCATTGGGAATGACGTAGGAATGTTGCAACAAACGGATCCGAAAGATTACCTCTTAAAGCGTGAGGCGGACTAACGGTTCGAAACAAACCGCCACGGAAACCAATCCGTGTAGTCCGGAGGAGCAGCGGCGGTGCGGTGGCGACGTATGCGCTCAATGACGGCGGCGCATGGAGTCTATGCGCTGTCTTCGGGCGGCGCGTGGAGACGCGTGCGGCGGTGGCTCGGCAGCGGCTTCTCGGTTGTTCGACTCCTTGAGCTTCTCGGTGGTGCAATATGTTGTTTGTTGTGCAAGACCTATAAATCATGTATTTATAGTGTCTTGTATAAAATCCCTAACGGTCTTAAGTTGGACCGAGCCCAACAGCTTAAGTTCGTTATTTCTTTACTCGCTCGTTTCTCACAACTAAATGATCGGAAAATTGTAACGATTACATTTTCAGAATCATTGTAATGTCCTAGTCATTACGAGAGTCAATTCTCGATTTCCAATTCCTAAAAGTGGAAACCCTAATCTAGTGGACTTTCTAATTTTGGAAACTTCCCAATTTAGAAAGTTAACTAAGATGTTCGCCTATTCTTTTCCTTTTCTTATCTCATTCATAATTCCAAAGTAAGAATGTTGGACTCAATCACATTGACTTCCAGTCATTCAAAGATTAAACATTTTTATCTTTGACCGTTATTCAAAGATCTCGAGTGCACGAGCAGTGTGACCCACGATGGTTCAGGTGTAAGCTAACCGTGGGTCCACAACCCTTTGTGGTCTAAACTCGTCCCGTAGAGTTGCGAATAAGATGAAGCTCGTTTTCAACTTAATCACCCAACGAATCAAGATTGGCGTCTAGCAACTATGCGTCATGATTCCCTAGATACAAATGAAGTTCCTGCAAGAACCTTTTCATATAGTTAACTTACAGTACGATCCCTTCGATTCGTATGTCTCAATCGAACTACAGGCATTGGTTCATCGAGACCTCCTTAGTAGTTCAATAATTGTGCGATCGTTCTAAGTGTTGTAATCGGTACGTGCATGACTTAGAGAATCGAATTCTCTAATCATCACTTAGTGAGCTCTGGCCAGAGACTTAGAGATTACAAACTATGAGATCACACTGGACATCCCAGACTACAACGCACAGACCTCCCACTAGATCTCGGACTGCACGAACACGGGCCCTTGGAGTGGTCCTCGGTGGAACTGAGGGACAAGTCTCGAAACAGCTGGTCTTCTAGTGAACTCACGGTGATGTCTAGGTCATAAGGACTAATGGTGTACAACTATACCATAGATATCTCTACTCGATTACCGGTCTCCGGCGTTGATTTTTATTTTAATTTATTTATTGTTTTTTTGCAAACTTTTTTTTTCTGAATTTATTTTCCGGCAGGTCAACCGCCGTTGACCGCCGGTCTCCGTCGTTTTCTTTTTTTTCGATTTTTTATTTTAATTTTTTTTTTAAATTTTATTTTTTCTTAGAATAAAATTATTTTAATTAATATTACTGTTTTGGCTACTAAATTACTGTCTCAAACAGTAATATTACTGTTTGATACAGTTGTATTATGAATATTATTTTTCCGAACAACTATATTATTAATATTATTGTCCCAAACAGTAATATTATTGCATGAGACAACGATATTACAGTCGAAGACATCAAAAATGCAGGCCAGGACCATAAAATTAATTGATATAGTAATATTAATTAAAATAATTTTTTTTAAGAAAAACAAAATTTCAAAAAAAAAAAATCAATTAAAAGTTAAATTACTGTCTCCGACAGTTAAATTACTGTCTCCGAAAGTTAAATAACTGCTGGAAACAGTAATTTAGCAGCCAAGACATTAATATTAATGAAAAAAAATTAAGAAAAAAAAATTCTATGAACAGTTAAATTACTGTCTCCAACAGTTAAATAACTGCTGGAGACAGTCATTTAGCAGCTAAGACAGTAATATTTTAAAAGGGCAATTTAGGTACTTCAGGGTGGCCGAGGGGGTAGGTCAAATTATTATCGAGATGGAGAAGGTTTGCACTAGTGTGTAATCCTCATGGTAGTTAGTTCTATATAATTTGGAAATAAAGGGGTTATCCAAAATAATCCCATATGGGTCATTTAATATACACCCTTCAAATGGAAAATATATAGGGATAGGTCCGCCCCTAAAAATCTTCCTTTGAGATACCCCTGAATAGGCAAAAGTACTAGTGTGCCCTGTATATATATTGTACTATTTTTTATTATTATTGTATTTTTTTATAAATTGTTTTCTAATATTTCGATTTTTTTTAATTTATAATTTTTTTAATTTTTAATTTTTTTTATTTTTTTAATTTTGCAATATTTTTTATTAATTCAAATTTAGGAAAATTTATTGTATTGAAAATACACTACACATGACTACAGTGTGAATAGTCATGTATAGTCATATATAGTTGTGTACTGTCTATTTACCCAAAGTTCATCGACACCAACAAAATTCACAATTTAGATCTTGATGTTATAAATCAACTAACAAACAAAAAATAAAAAAACACAATTACATGCATATGTTTTTCAAACATGAACAAGCATTACTGTACATTAAAAAACCTATAGCATACATACATATAACTATATGTTACTACATGTGACTATAGTTATCTACAATTATCTGTAGTTATATATAGTGACATAAAGTCTTGACTACTGTAGCATGAATTTAACTTCAAAAGACGCTTCACCGCATCTTATTCTCTGCATATCATAAAAGTATAATAAAAGCAAAACTTGTGACAAAAAAATACGATTTAAAAAGTAAAATGGAACATGCGAGTTAGATTACATGAAAAATACAAAAAAACATGATTTTTTTTTTTGTGATAAATTTACTATAGCAAAATCGACTACTAATGACTATAGTATACTACAAGTATAGTAATGTATAGTTTATATGTAGTCATTACTATACATGACTATATATGACTGTGTATGATTAAATATAACTGTATATTCACTTGACTCAAATCACCCATCTAAGTAAGCACTACTGATTAAATTTCTACTATAGACAAACAAAAATCTCACAGTTGAGGCATTTCGAATCATCTTCAAATAAATACAAAAAATAAATTACATATGATTTATAATAAAAATGAAAAATATAAGAATCAAACAAAACAAAAAATCCAATTAATTAAAAAAAATATTTAATAATAATTATTCACAGATCTCACAGTTGAGGCATTTCGAATCGTCTTCAATTAAAAAAAAAATTACATATGATTTATAATAAAAACAGAAAAAGGTAAGAATAAAAAAAATCAAATTAATCCAAAAAATAAAAAATCAAATTAATCCAAGAAAAAAATTTAATATTAATTGTTCATAGATCTTCAAAAACATAGTACATGTGGTTTTTTTTAATAAGAAATAGTAGATCTGGTTTGAGCCTTCCCCCAACAAAAAAAAAAAGATATGAAACTAAAACAATAACGTAAAAACCATTTCAAATGGAAGTAGATGTTTTAATACAGAGTTCAAGACAGTCGGAGGAGCAACGACGGCCGGCGCGCGGCAGTGGAGGAGCAGCGGCGCGCGGCGGTGGAGAGAGAGAGAGAGAGAGAGAGAGAGAGAGAGAGAGAGAGAGAGAGAGAGAGAGAGAGAGAGAGAGAGAGAGAGAGAGAGAGAGAGAGAGAGAGAGAGAGAGAGAGAGAGAGAGAGAGAGAGAGAGAACGGATGTGAGTGGAAAAAGAAGGGTGGACAAGGGTTTTATGTATTGAATTAAAACTAAAAGGGTTTTACCGACCTCATTTTTAGATTGGCCTTTTTTTATTATTTATATTTTGGGCATTATTGGTTTGGGCCTTCAAAACAAAAGGAGGGAAAAAAAACAGAAAGTCAGCCTTTTTTAGAAAATAAAATAAAGAGAAAAAAACTCTTTCCTCTATTTTTTTAATACGTCAAAACAGTAGTTTGCTATTAGCCTATTATCATTCGTTAGCCTTTTTTAAAAATAAAAATAAAGAAAATTCATGAGGCAAGTTAGCTGCTGTCTCGGGTCGACCCGCAACTTCCAACAAATATAAACAGAGTTAATTGCAAATACTACCCTTATAAAATCCTAATTGACAAATAAGCCCCTCTTAGGAAAAAACTCACTCGTAGCTCCCTATGTAAACAAAGTCAATACTTGGAAGAAAACACACACAAATTTGCCGGTAAACTCCCGCCAGAGGTCTTCATAATCGACATCGATGCTTGCACCTCAACAACAACAACCGATTTGCTAGAGAAATCGTGAATTTCGGACAAACCAATTCGCCGGGAAACCTTGGGGATGCAACCAAGGGAGTGAAAATGGGGAGAGGAAGTGTACTTGAGCTTTTGTGTGTTTGGATATAAAATTCTTTTTCTTGAGTATTTACATGCATGCACCATTTTAATTCTAGTAATGGGCTGTCAGCTGTGGATTTGGAGAAAATGGTGGTTGTGCAGGAGCACTGAGCTGGTGGTGATTAGTGGCAGGCACCGGCGAAGCAGAACCGACGGCGGCTTGATAAAGGTTGTATAAGTGTGAATTTGATTGGGGAAGAAGACGACTTTTGTCTTTTTTTTTTTTTCTAATTATCTTTATTTACTATACAATGTAAAATAGAAAAATTGCAAACCATATAAAAATATCTAATGTTATTACTATATATGTTTAATTTTTGTTTATATATTAATTACAAAATTGGAAAACACATAATGTTAATAAAATTAATAATAATAAATTCATAAAATATGGTATAGTTAAATTAAATATAAAGTTCAAAAAATAAATATAATATTTGGAAATCACAAATATGATTTACTGATGAAAAATCCTTGGAGCATTTTTGTCATTTCCATTAATGTCTAAATTTTAATGGGTGTTGTGTGCTACGAAAATGTTTACAAAGGGAGCAATTAGTAATTTTTTTACCTGTGGTATTCGACAATCAGAGATTTCACAGGGCGGTATTTGCAATTAAATTTATATAAACGTCATACTGCCAACTAGGGGTAGTAAACGACCCGAGCCTGCTCGTGAACTCGACGAGTCGAGTTGAGTCGACAAAATCTCGAACTAGAGCTCGAGCTCGGTTTAATACGAGCTTTTTGTTTGTTTGTTTATTTATTTATTTAATTTAATTTAATATATTATACAATAAAATTATTATTGTTATTATTAAAAAAATTGAATTATTTTATTAATGAGCTAATTATTGTAAAGCTCGTGCCGAGCTCGAGCTCGAAATCATCGAAGCTCATGCGTGTTCGAGCTCGAGCCAGAAAATAGCAATTTGCATGAGCTTATGGCACCTCATGCGAGTTCGAGCTCGAGCCTTCCAAAACAGGAGAGTTCGACTCGTTCACACCTCTACTGCCAACTGAGCTAAATACGATTTTGGAAAACGTTTATACCCGGCTACATATACCTTGCTCGCCTTGGGCAGGCCCAATTTAAGATAAATGAATGAGTTTAGTCTTACGTTAAACGAAATTCATTTTACAGCTCAATAATTGCGTAAAATCCAGAACCTGAGAGAAATAATTGCGATGCAGTTTGTTCTATAACATGTGCCAATAATGCGAGGTATTTAAATTCATGGTTAGTTGTGACTGAAAATCCAATTTGTTTTTTTTCATAGCTTTATTAATGCTTAGTGCTTTCTTCATTTGTCTGGAAACACATTTTATTCTCAATTACAGTAATAAAGATTAAATATGATTTAGTTGTTATATATAGCATTTGAATATAGGCAACCTTTATCTCTTCTTACAAAGAAAAGTTTCTCTCTTTGTCAATCTTTCTTTCTTAATCTGGGGGCCCACATGCATTTACAGTCGTTCTATTTGCAGGGATTGCCTACCTGCCTCTATTGATTAATTTTTATTCTTTTATTGTTTCTTGTGATCGATTTTTATTTTTCAATTATATAATATTGTTTCATAAATTTGTTACATTCATTGAAAATAAAGCCCACAAGAACTTCTTTTATCAGAAAAATAATCTTACAAGAATTAATGTATCATGTGGACACAAATATTAATTATTCCTTTTCTTTTGTGGGACCCATGTTTAAAGATTTGAAAACTCTTCGCGTCATTACTTAAGGCTGGTTAACTCCCTTTACCGGTACTAATAGCAATTAATTTGTGGTTTAAGTTATTTTTACATATAGTTAATTTTTTTACTGATTCTTATAATTTAGGGTTACATTAACATATTTTAGTTATTAAACTTTTAGTAGCAGAAATAAAATAGAGTTGAGTAAAATGGTAAAAGAATATTATTTTAGTTTTATGAGTAAAGTTTAATTTAACTAAGTGTAGGCCATTTTGTTTGATATCGTATTATGTAGAATTATTTGGTTCAATCAATTTCATCGGTTAGTTTTTATGCTACTTGTAATTATTGTATCCTATAATGAGATGGAATATAATATTGTTTATTATATTTAATATAATAGTTCATTAAAAATAAATATTATTTTACACGAATATTATTTATTATTTTACTAGAACTTTTATATGAACAACATATAAGAGTACTAAGTTAAAAAAAAGGGGTAGAAAAAGAAAAAAAGAAGAAAAAAGGATTCTTTTAGGTTAAACCACCGAAATGGAGTAAAATAACTTAAGGAAATTAAATCCTTAAAAAATGGACCTGACAAAAGAAAAAAGAGAATAATTAATTGTTATCTTCCACATGGCATGCATTGGGTGACGTCCTGTTTTGAGAAAGAACGGATGGTCCGGCTACAAGAGAAGAGAAAAGTGAGGCGTAAGTTAGACCAAAATTAGGTGGAAATAGAAAAGGTATAACAAATGAAAAATAAGGTATTAAACAATATGGAAATAAAAAGGAAATTCAGTTTGCACATGAAAAGGAAGAGAGAAAAGAGGAAACCTACTAACTTTAACTAGTCGACTGGATTTATTCCAATCAAACTCTACTTTGAAAATGGAAACTCGACTTCAATTGAAGAAATTTTCCAAGTTCAAATTGATTTTGGAGAAATTTTGAGGATAATCAATCAGTTAATTTATAAGCTGCTGCCTTGACCAAGTTATATTATATTGCTCAATCTCAAAATACACCAAAATAACACCTTTGTTTGACTGTCAACATTTAATATGTGTTATGGTCTATATATGCTTTCATTTTCTTATCTAGCAAATAATATCGTTACGTTTCAATAAATAAATTAAACCCATTAAATTGACATCTATGGTAATTAAAATAAGATGAAGATTAATTTATTTAATCTTTTCGAACTCAAATGTCAATTACTAACAATTAGGAACTCAATCGCAGTGAATAGAAATAATACATAATATATTAGACGAAATAATAATTTCCAAATATTCAGAATATGTCCCCATCCACACATATTAGACTTATATTGTGCCTTCTATCTGTTTGTTCTTCTTCTTCTTCTTCTTCTTCTTTCTTTTCCTACTAACAAGTGTTAGCGAATGCAATCCACGTCATGTATCCATACTACAATTTAAAAAAAATATTATTATTAATAATAATAATAATAATAAAATAAATACTAAAAAAATAATAAATAAAAATATTGTAACATGTCAAATAGTCTCCGCAGTCTGAGACTCTCCAATAATCTCGCTAGTCTGTGGTGTACTAATAATAATATTAAATAAATAAATACTGGCCTATACCTAAAACTAATCGGATAATGTTCGGAATGTGTATTAATGAAAAAAAAAGTTTTATTAGAAAAAAATATTTTCTAATTTTTAATTAGATGTAATGTTGATTAAGATTTACATACCCAGATATTGGCATGTCCTTGGCAAAGCCATAGATGTCCCAAATGATAGCATTAGTTGTTAGGGGTATACCGTGCACACTACGTGTCCTAACAACTCTAACCTATTATATAAAAAAAATGGTATATAAGAAATTATATAAATTAAATCAAATTAAATTTAAAGTTACTAACTCTATTTAATATTAATCTCAACACGGTTCCTATAGTCGATGAATAGACTTAGATGGATGATCCAAAGCATATCCACCCAACAACCATAATCCTCAAGTCACCTTTCACGTAAAATACGTCACAAAGGTGATAGTGCAAAATAATCCAAATAGAATACCCGAGACAGTGATAGTAAAAATCTACAAAATCATTTTTTTAACTATTAGTGATGTCTTGAATAAATATTATTTTTAAAATTTTTGTAAGTATTATGAAGAATTTGGAAACCTACTCGATCATAGTGCCCAGTAGTAGAAAAATATGACGACGTACGCCATCTCGATAATGCAGCCAGTGCTGTTAATGATAACTAATGTGATTGCGTTTGACCTAATCACACCGTAATAGAGCCAGATGGCCGATGCAAATAGGGCAACAGTGTACGGAATCACCGTGTACCCTACCGTCGACTTCACGTCGCGGATTTTGCTAAATGTATACCTACAAAAATTTGTAACTAACTTTTAGCTTTTTATTTATTTATTTAATATTGGTTAAATATGATCAAAATAAATATTTTGTTGCATGGATTAAAAGACACACTTTTGTTGTGTGGGAGGTAATGTTTTTATATTACTTTATGTTAAGGATATACTATTGTAATTATATTGGCTCACATAGATAAAGGTAAGTCTATTTCGGCATAAACAGACTAAGTCATACCAAATTGGATTTAATTTTATGGCTCTTCTGAACCATAAGTTATATGTCAAAATTTCTTTTTTTGTTTTAGAAGTGTACTTTTTTTTTCATACTTCCATTTCGATTCTAATTGCGAAACTCTGGGGATCTAAATATTTCACCCGTGCTTCTTTGAAAATTATATAGAAAATGTATATCATGACAAACACACACACATACATATGTATATCATGACAAACACATATATATATCATGACAAACACACACACATACATATATATGTATATACTTACAAGAGTGTGAAAGTTACGAAAGTCATCCCCTCCAATATGAACAGTAGGACGGGTAGAAACTTGTGAATGGAAGAGTTAACGCATAGGATAGCAGGCATTGTCAAACATTGACCAAAACATAACACAACTACAGGATTTCTCTTGTCTAATATTCTTGATTTTGAAGACTTTTCTGTCGCTAATTGTAATGGTTAATGTATGGATTTGCTTGGACTTGGAGCATCGGGATCAATCAAAACCTGACATATATATATTTAAATCATGTCGAAGTCATATAAATGCGCATGTATATATATATATATATTTATATATATATATACTTACAAGAGTGTGAAAGTTACGAAAGTCATCCCCTCGAATATGAACAGTAGGACGGGTAGAAACTTGTGAAGGGAAGAGTTAACGCAAAGGATAGCAAGCATTGTCAAACATGGACCGAAACATAACACAACTAGAGGATTTCTCTTGTCTAATATTCTCGATTTTGAAGAGTTTTCTGTCGCTAATTGTAATGGCTAATGTTGGAATTTAGATAAATTTATATGCACTTAACACAAATTTGCAATTAAAATTCTTTAGCATGAGGAATTTGGGTTATTTGATATGGATTTGTCATGTTTATGAACAATCAGAGAACAGTAGAAGCTCCTTTCTTGACACGGGAATTCAAGAGTAGCAATATTGAAGCTCCTTGGTGTTGCACTATTCACTCAATCGTCTCTTGCATTTCCTTTTGATATTTTGCCTCAATTCCCTGGCTATGTTTAAACTTTGCTGTTTTTTTTCTTGTTTTCCCACACTTTTCGTGTCACACTAGTTGATGAAAATACCAATGGTTTTTTTTTTTTTTTTTTTAAAAAAAAACAAGACACTGTTGATTGAGTTGTCATAATTATATAAATAAGACAGCGAAAGTTCAATTAGTACGAATACTACGTTCATTCCAAGAGAATTCATTTTGCTTTTTGTTTTGTTTTTAACAGGTTTTATAGCCTTAAGATCAGATAAATGAACAAAGAGAAGTTGAGAGCAAACTTTAGTTTTATGACAAGCAAGATACTTCAAGTTTTTGCATTTTTACCTTAATATGTGAACTAGAATACTAGATTCTCTGTAAGCTTATCCAATTTTTGTCATAGAACTTGAAAATTGAGGCAATACGTCATATGATTGGTTTGCTGGTTTTTTGACATTTACTCAATCGACTTGTTTGGTCTTAGTCTCATTTTTATCAGGTTTAGTGAAATATCTATACAAGTAGACAATTCATCAAATTCTCCCTCCTAGTAAAGGTATATACTTCCACTTTTCCATGAACAGGCTCATATATATGTCTGTTACATTATATGCTTTGTACATGAACATAATAAATAGCATTTTTAAGCCAACTACATGAACATTATCTCCGACCGAACGCCATAACGCCATTTTTTCTTCTAATTTACGTGTTTTTAGCCTCCCACCCGAAATTCCTATATCACCATTACACCTAAAATTATAACGATTTTATTTTAGCCTCCTACCGTGGTCAACCCCCATATCACCAAATACTCAAATCCTATTTTTCCACCAATTTTTTTGGTGAAGGGATTTTCATCTCCACCGGTCCATCATTTTCCTATTTTTTCCACCAAATCCTATTTTTCCTACCAAATATAGAGTTGAAAATAGGATTTTCCGTAATTAACACCATTTTATTAAGTACCATATAAAATGACGATTTTAACTTATTGTACCCGATTACCAACTTATTAGAATATTTATCCTAAATACATTGGTATTAATTATTAAATTAGTTTTTAAAATATATACATTTGATATTATTAAAAAATATTAACTCTAATAATATAAATATGCTTATTTTTTATTAATTTGTATATTTTGTTGGTATCAATGTTTATTAGTTCATTTCTTTACTTAACTAATACACTAATTGCTATTAATAAAATATAATAAGAAACAGTAGAATAATTAACGAAACACACTTTAATTGATGAATTACAAGGCGAGACATTTATAGACATTTAATAGAATGATGACATAATTTTTAAATTATATAATTAAGAAAATTTATTACTTAGCATTGGATCTATAATTAATATTTAGGAAATAAAATATTATAAAATTACGATTAACATTAGATTTATATTTTTGGGGCATATATGGTGAAATACCATGGGATACCAAACCAAATCCCATTTCCTATAAGTGGTGAAATGGTGAAATATTATTATTTTAATATTTGGTCTTAATTTTGGGAAACCCATTGGAGACCAAAAATACCATTTTTCCACCAAAAATTACGGAAGAGTAAAATGGTGTGCTACCGGTGGGAGATGAACCCATTTTTTCGCCACCATAAATGGGATTTGGTGAAAAAATTGTGAGACCGGTCGGAGATGCTCTAACATATACAGATGTTCGGGGGAAAAAAACCACCCTTGGACATAATATAAAAAATGAATCCAAAACCTCCATTACGGGGGTTTTAATATCCAAAACTAATGCCGGAAAATTTCAGGACATATCGATTAACAAAGCTTGAAAATAATAAAGTTAGAAGTTAAAAATGACAATAAAGAACAATTTTCGAATTAGTAGCATCAGCGGGATTTTCCAAAATTATTACAGAGTCAACGAAAATGAGTCAACTTTATAAAAAAAAAAAAAGAAAAAAATCAACATGTCATAATGCGGACAAGAGCAGCTATCCAAAGAGAGCAAACCAAATATGTTGTCTTCTTTTGATGAAGTAACTGATGGGAGAGGCGAGTAAACTTCAGTTCCGAAAACTTAGAATCACTCTAAACCTGCTTCGCTTTTGATGGAAAATTGGAGAACAATTCTTTTATGGGATGTGATAAATGTCGTTCGAGCTTTAATAGTACCATTACGACTTCAAACGTGATTTTGATCATTTTTAATTTCAAATTTTGCAAAACCTGAAAAAGAGAATTTGTAGCATTCTGAGTTAGTTTTCTAATCCAACTTGAATCACCAAAATTGGATGTCAGACGAGAAAGATATACATGAATCAATGGATATTGCCCACAACTTTGATGTATTGAAGTATCTAAAATTGAAAATGTGACTCATTCATGCATAACTTTATCACACGGCATCCAATCTAGCGGATTTAAGTTGTATTAGAAAGCTAACCCAAAGGACTACAGTTTTCGTGTTTCGAATTTTGCCAAAATCAAAATAGAAATATGTCAAAATCGGGTTCGAAATCAAAACGACATTAGTAAAATTAAAACGACATTTAACATTTCAGTTCTTTTATTTACTATCTTTGAAGAATCTACGGGATGCTTAAGAGTGACGAGAGGGAGGGGAGATGTTGCACTGATCTCATCTATCTTTGGACTGAAGCAGGCGGGTGACTGAGAGATACTTTTTCCTCTGTAAATCAATCTTCTTCCTTAGTTCCAATTTTAGTGACGAGCAAATAAACAAGCAAAAAAAAACTATCCCGAATAAAAGAGGAAAATCGTGCAAAAGATGCCATTATTGCTTCTGTTAAAGAAGAAAGAATTTCATATGTTTCTTTCACCACAAAACTGTAACATAGAACACGTGCAGATAGACTATCACATTATTGGACAAAACTAAAAAAAAAAGAAATCTTCTGTTGAAAATTGCGGCGGCAAAAGCAGAGAGAAATACACTCAAAGATGTTACAATTTTTACTTAAGAATAATAATATGGAAAAGAGGACATACAATGATAATACCATATTCCTTTATGTAAGCTACTTCATTTGTTGAACCTGAAGATGCAAATAAATCTTGTAAATTGAACAATCAAAGATCAAAGCTTGGTAAAGGTTGTGGACATAATTAATTATCATCACACGATCACACAAACATTTGTAGATGCTAAATGAATACATTAGCAATATATTATTGTAAAGTTGCACATATTCACTCACATAAATTATCAACATATATAATGTGTGCAACAATTAGATATCACCAGATGGTGAACCGGTAGCTTCACCATATACAACACAGAATAACCAAATCAATGTACTCGCACAATAAGATCAATGCCCCATAAAATTCAATATCCACTGAATTCAACATCACAAGAATTCCATCATTATGTATACAATTTTCGAATAGCTTTATCTTGTGCAGCATTGAGTAAATACACGCACATGAATAGTAACCTCATAGATACAATTTCTATCGCTATATGTACAATTCTGTCAAAAGGACAATCCAATCAATTTTCAAGGGCCAAATCAATACACATGAAACATGTATCTATATCAAAAATCAAAATTCTCAATTCTAGCACTAAGAAAGAAAAAAAAAAAAGGACCAGCATAGCAATTGTTCAAATTTCTCAACTAAAGTGGTGAGCAAGAAACAACTAAAAAGAGAGAAGAAAATAACGAAATTACTGAAGCAACGCAAAAACTAGGGCTTCTGCTAGATTTTGGTTTTTGGGGAAGAACATGTTTGAGGTTTTGATTTTAATTGAGGTCTAATTTTGTTAATTAATTATGATTATTAAAAGGGTCCATTTGATATACACCCCTAGAATGGAAAATATATAGGCATAAGTCCACCCCTAAAAATCTTTCTTTGAGATACACCCCTGGCCCAAAAAAACCCGAAATTACCCCTGCACCCCAAACCCAGCCCATATACGGATTTATACAAAATTGAAAATCAATTCCCTAATAAATCGTCCATCCGCTATCAAAACCTACCAAAAAACCACTCGAAAAATCAAACTTCTCTCTGCAAAAATCGCACCCATTTTCTCGCTACAAAGATTCACCGGAAACGGCAACCCAAACAAGGAAGGGCTAAGCATCTTCGTCAACGGCAACCCAAACAACCACAATTGTAGTCAACTTCTGCTCATCAATTTCATATACCATCAACAGTAGTCACCTTCCACAATTGGCAAAGAAGACACCGGCAAAACGTAAGTTTATGGCTACATTACGATATACTTTGTTTCCCCCCTCCGTTGGTACCTAAAACCTCCTTCAAACATTTTTTTCCAGGCCGTAATCGAAAGGAAAAAATGGGACAGAACGCAAACCTAGCAACAGGTACTACCCTAATTCAACCATTTCACTACCTCAAATACTCAAATTTGTGAAAAAACCGTAGTCATGTATCCAATTTTGGTGTCTGACTGTTGTTGCCATTAGTAGTAATTCGTAGTCATATTTGCATATGTAGTTACATTCATGCATGCCGTGAATTTTGTGTTTTTTTGTGTATGGGTGTTGTTTTCATGGGTAGTACTTCGTAGTCATATTGTCATATGTGGTCACATTCATGCATGTTGTTTTGTTTGTGTTGTTTTTGTGTGTGGGTGTTGTTGTCACTGGTAGTAATGCATAGTGATGTTTTCATATATAGTCACATCCATCCTCCGCTTCAACATTTGTGTTGTTTCTGTGTGTGGGTTGCTGTCATTGGTACTGCTGCATAGTCATATTGTCATTTATAGTGACATCCATCCTTTGCTGCAACATTTGTGCTGTTTTTTGTTGTTGTGGGTGTTGTTGTCATGGGTAGTTCTGGATATTCATATTCATATATGTAGTCACATACATACTTGCTTCAACTTTTGTGTGTTTTTTGTGTGTGTGGGTGTTGTTGTCATGGCTAGTTCTTCATAGTCATAGTTGCATATGTAGTCACATTAATACTTGCTACACATATGTCTGGGTGTTGTTGTCATGGGTAGTACTACATAGTCATATTTGCATACGTAGTCACATTCATTCTTACTATATCCTGCTTACTACCTCATGTGTGTTTTGTGTGTGAGTGTTGTTTTCAAGAGTACTTATTAGTAGTCATGTTCACAGCCTAACATATATATGAACATCTTTATGCAGATACTGAAACAAATGAACAAACAGACACACGTAAGAAGGGGAAATGGACACAATACCGAGCCAACATGCCATCAATCCTGACCTTCTTCGAAGATATAAACCTGCGACCGCCCCACTATGCATGTCTTCGCCGTACTCCATTCACCCATCTCGTTCTACCATTCGCAAAACACAAACTCGGCAGAGATGACGTCACAAGCACACATAATGGAACTTTCAAAATAATGACGTCATACAGCAAAACAGGGCATTCCATATATGAGGTAAAAATATTACAATCACACCACAAGATTGCAAGTTAATGTTTGACATCCAATCTGGCAACACACGAATGACTTTTGACTGGTCAAGAAAGCCGCAACAAGGACTCGCAGCACGAAGATTTGCCGCACACCCATCGCTCCACCAAAAAACTTTGAAACACCAGCTTTCAGTGCGTAGATAACGATAACAATGAAGACATTGAAGATGTGGTCAGATTGATAATTCTACACCTTATGTCAATTGTCCTTTTCAATACTTCAGCTGAAGTGGTAGCTTGGTGGATGTTCAAGTACTGCGATGATATAGATCAAACAAATGACTTCAACTGGGCCAGGGGGATTACTGATTTCTTGGTTAAACAAATCCACACAGCAAAAAAACACGACAAAGTCCATGGTTGCATACCACTTGTGCTGGTAAGTACGAATATTCACTTATAGTCACTTGGTGTCATGTACATTCACTTATAGTCACTTGATGTCATATACATTCACAAATATGACTGATTGTTTATGTTTATCTATCCAGTATTGGATGTGTGAGCATGTAGCAATCGTGCCTCCACTAGCTGATTTTGCTTTCCCAAGATTTTGGCGGTGGGATATATCCAAGCTTGCATCTACGCTGAGCAGCAAGGACATGAACGATATCGATCCCCAACTCGGCAACGAGAATCTGCTGATCCCAACAGAGCAAGAACAACAAATCTTCGATGAAATTTTGGTCATGGACAATATCAGCGATGATGCAACCAATGAACATAACAATGATAACAACAACAGGAATCCTAGTATTCATTCTGACACTGCTTCAGATTCTGACGAGGATGTCCCAATCAAAAACTGGTACAAAAAGCGGCAGTCGTCAGATGAACTCAAGATCACTACCGCGCTGAATGAAACAAAGAGGCTATTGGAGGTAGAAACAAAACAAAGGACAGAACATGAGGCCCAAGTGTTGCAACTGGAAGCTGACGTAGAAGAACTTCAGATGGAGATAGTCATGCTAAAAAACGACAAGCAGGTACATGTTGATGAAAAGGCACATGTCGCTCTTCAACTTTCAAAACTACATGACGAGGTCACGCTTAGCAAATTTGATGTGCCGTCTTTCAATATCTTGAGCCAAACACAGACCAACCAGAGTGAGCTTGAAGAAAAAATCAAAGAGAATGCAGAACTGAAAGCAACGAAGGAATCCATCATCAAACGTCTTGAAGAGGTGACAAATGCTACAACAACTCTGCACACCGAAAAACCTCTGTCGTTGACACAAGAGTTTGAAGCAGACGATATCTCACTGACGAACATGCCTGAGCACACAGCAAAACATATTTTCTTGGAAGCTGAGATCACCCTCCTAAAATCTGCTGAGAAGACTCATCTTGAGAAAATTAGAGAAAGGGAAGAAAAGATAGCTGAGTTGGAAGCTAATTGTGCAGAATATGCAAAGGCACTTGATGAGCACCCACCAGTTCATCATTCGGACAGTAACTTTGAGATATGTGTGGAAGATATCGAGGCCAAGCTAAACGACCCAAAATCTGCAGTGGGGAAATGTACAAGGTCAAAAACACGTGAAGCAACACCACGTAGCACCAAGAAAGCATGTAGAGATTTCAGATACAAAAATACAACCCATTCATCGGCATGGGTGCGAGAGACAAGGCAATAATGAACACAATGGCAGATGAAATAGTGCATGGGAAGTAAGTAAACTCTATCTATAGTCATATATCCAATTATCTATATGAATATTATACTACTGCATAATGTCATATATAGTCATATGACTACATGACTACATGTGACTAGTTCTTTATGACTATTGATGTATGTAGTCAAGAGTTGTCATATGACTACCCATGATTGCATAATCACATGTCTTATTCATGCTTCAAAAATGTTTATAAATGCAGTAGAACAGTGTGGAAGAATCCAGATGGTAATATTCATTTTCGGATGGCTGACATCTTTATCATCCCCAGAAAGGAAGATGTTTCGGGCGAGGTAAAATTATGATACAAACTATCTGCCCACATTCTATACACAAATTTAATAACATTGTACAATGACGGGTTATAGATACTTACTGTGAGATATTGGGACATCAACAAGCTGCAGGGTTGTTTGCAGGTAGCGCCAATGAGTCGTTTAAAGGAACCAGCATGACGTTCAGTAGCATGCTACTGGTACAAAGTCGATAATATATTTGCAATTGTATTTTTTAAAAGAAGTATATGTTTTCCCGTGGTAACTAATCATTAGTTCTAATAGACATCGTTGAGGCCAGCCAAAAATAAAACATTCCGCATACCGGCAGAAGTTAGCAAACATAGATACCTCATCTTCCCATTACAGTTCAATGGTAATCCTCAAACCAGGGCTAACCACTGGACACTGTTAATATTGGACATAAATTCAAATGAGTGGCGTTTCTACAACTCATTACATCCTCGTAAAGGTCTTAAGGACCCATACCTGATTGACGCCACCGACATGATACAAAACTACTGACTATTTATTTCCAACACCTACATATTTAATAAACAAATATCTAGTTCATTCATGTACACAGAAAATGTATGTCGAAAACACATAAAGGAATACGTTCCGCTATTCCCATAAACGCACCGCTGCATGAGATAAATGACTCACCCAAACAAACAGATGATTCAAGCGATTGTGGTATTTTTGTCCTGTTTGTTATAAGGAATACGTTCCGCCAAATTCCACTGGTTACCAACGACGCAGAGACCTGTGTCAATTGCATGAGGAGGTCCATTGTTGAATCACTGCTCCACTACAAGATTAATTGATATTAGACAACTATTATTCCGATTAAGTGAAGCTTTTATTTCTGTAAACTATTTGCACCAAAACAGAATCTTATGTAGTTGTACTTTTATATGACTATTTTGTAGTACTTTTGTGTGACTATTTTTGCAGTACTTAAAACATCTTTTCTTATGGCTATTATATGCATTACTATTCTTCAATGTTATTTTGTAGTACTTTTGTATGACACTACTACATACAGCTATGAATACTTCATAAAGTCATATATAGTCAGATGACAATGTGACTACACATTTAGTCACGTAGTCATATGACTATAGATGACTACTTATCTATGATCTAAATATTTTGGTCAGATTACAATATGACTATTCGTGACTACGTCGTCAGCTATAGTCACAAAGTCATATGACTATCAATGACTACTTATTTATGATCTACATTTTTTGGTCAGATGGAAATATGACTACCCGTGACTACATAGTCACCTATAGTCACAAAGTCATATGACTATTTAATACTCCGTAGTTGTAAATACTCATATGACTAAGTGACTGCAGTTGTTATAAACACAGAAAACTGTACTTACATGTATCAGTAATAGCAAAATTCAAATACTTAAAAAAACAGATCATGTACTTGGAAACTCAAGAAAAGAATTCACAAACTATGTTCCACACAAATTCAAGGGAGTAGAAAAAAAAAAAACTAAAATACCTTTTTGTTCCACTCAAGTCTCATACAGGCCTCTTGCACGTTTTTTTGTTGTGATTGCCCATACGGTTGCATGAGCTACATTTTATCTTCCTCTTAATCTTCTCACCTCTCGAAGAAATTCTCTTCATCTTCGGTCTGCCACGCCGAATATGGTAATCTGGAGGTCCAACCAAAGGAAAATCACCATCAATATCTGGCTTGACATATGGATAAATATTGTGCGAATACGTGGTTTTATAACACTCAAAAGTGTAATGATAGTCAACATATGCATAACCATCATTATTGTTATGGAACAGAACACACACAGTACGTATACACGGCAGACCGTTGACTTGCCACACTCTACACGTGCACGACCTGTTGCGAATGTCAACAACAGCTGTTGGAGTACAAAGCACCTCGTAAATGTACTATGATGCCCTATTCGCTATGAAAACACTACTGTCATGTACTAGTTTATCAACAGCGCCTTGAATGGGAGTGCAAAGTACAGTTGACATAACCGCAGCCTCCTCTGCCCTTGTACACATTTGAACCATCATAATACTCCTAAGACCATCAACCACATTTGTTTTAGGCAGGCCACAAATGCCGCCAATCTTCATATTCCATGATTCTGCAACACTAGATGCCATCTGCTCGTATCTCTTCCCCTCAAAATGTGCACTAGTCCAGTTGTTATACTGAAGGTCTACTAGAAAATTTCTAATCCTTGTACCGCCAATTTCTATAAACTCCTTTATATGCACATCAAATTCGGATTTCGTAGGAGCATAGGCACAAGCATCTAACAAATGAGCCATCTTCTTTCGAAAACCAGATGCACAACCTCTACATTTACTTGACAAATTTAAATGCAAGTAATACAAGCAATATATATGAAGATAATCAAGGAATATATTTTTCACCCCATCCAAAATACCGTGATTGCGATCCGAGAAAAACGTCACCACACGATCCGTGCCAATGGAATCCCTCAAATGAGTAAGAAAGTAAGCCCAATTGCTATCAGATTCTTCACTAACTACGGCAAATGCAACCAGGAACAATTATGTGCACAAAGTAACAACAACAGCCTTAGTAACATATAGCCATATATAGTCATAAATCACAATAAAGGTACAGAAACTTATTGTTATGACCATCTTGCCCAATTGCAGTTAACAAAATGCCCTTGTGTTTATTGTGCAGAAATGTTCCATCCAGGGAGAGTGTCGGTCGACATGACTTAAAACCCGACAAGCATGCACCAAAAGCAAAAAAAACACAGTTAAAACTTCATCGTATCGGCATCGATGTCAAGATTATAAACGCTATCCGGATTGGTACGACCAAGTTCTTCGAAGTACGACGGTAAGTATGAGTATGAACTAGTATCATCACCAAAAACATGTTGCTTCCCTGCCGTGACAGACCTCCAAGCCACATAATAGCTAATGTCGACTCCATAATTCAGCTTCATTTCCACAATAACATCATTAGCAACCCTGTCTGGCTTCGTTCGTACCAAATTAACTATCATACCAGCAATAATGTCAGACGTCATTCGATTCTGCCTTGACGACCCAAAAGAAGATCCACAAGTGTGATGCTTCTCAAATTTCTTTATATATAAATACCCATTGGCCTTCTCAATTGATGCGTGTATCCTCCACATTTAGTTTTTTATTGTCTTGTGTCTGCATTCAGCTGTGACACGTACATGCTCATTCTTAACGTATGTAAACTCAAATCCAGTTTCCACCGAATACATGAATAAAGCTTTCCTAAACTCCACAGCACCTCCATGAAAAACTTGACCAACATCCTTGATCAGATCAGCCCAGTTAGCAATCATGAACTGAGTTTGAGCACATATTCCAGCATTTTGCAAGTAATTGCTTCCACTACCTTGACCAATTTCGAAAGCAACCTCATCATGCAGTTGTGCCTGATTAGATAAACATGCTACACTTGATACCACATCAGGAACTACTCCCTCTCTTTGTTTAACATTCACTTCAACACGATCAAGAGACATTTGGCGCGCTAACGACAGCATGTAAAACACATCGTCATCATCACACAACACACCCTCCCCATGACCAACAACCGTATACGTTAGAGACATGATGTTCCGGTGCAACGAGCCCCATTTGCCCTTACGAATCCAACCAATTCTTCAAATCCAAAGGAAGTAACACATTTTGTCACACCAAATAATTCTCCAAACCTCATTATTAGTACAATATTTGTAGACATTCTGCACCTGTAAACAAAAAGGTGAAACAGAATAAATAAGTATTGTATATGACTATTGTAACATATATTTAACTACCCTAATATACAACCGATCTATAATGCTAAACATGACTACTCTGATGTATATCAATACAAATCAAAAAATATACACAAAAAATTTAAAAAGGCCATTCAGTATATGACATCTGTTACATATATTTAACTACTCTGATATACAACAGGTCTATGATGCTAAACATGACTACTCTGGTATATATCAAATACAAATCTCTGAAAAAATCAAAACAACACAATTCTGTATATGCAACAGGTATATGATGCTAAACATGACTACTCTGGTATATATAACTACAAATCTCTGAAAAAAATCGAAAAACGATATAATATCGAAATGCATCAACACAAACACAATTGACCAATAAAAACCCCAAACTGTACAAAAACACACGAAAACTCAAAATCACTATTGTAAAATCAACAAGCACCCAGCCGCGTATCATGATCATAAACAAAAACGAGCCATGAAATCTTCGTAAAAAAATAAAAAAACGAACCTTAAGGAAGCGATTGAGATGGAGAAAGCTGAACCTCGATCGACGCAAATCACGCTAAAACACCAAAATCCGAAACCCTACCCAATCGAATAATGAATTGATTGAGATGGAAAAAGCGAGAGAGAGAAAGCGCCGTGAGAAAAAGGGCCGAGAGAGAGGGAGAGAAAGAAGATGCTTCCTTCTATACCGTTAGGAAATTGCCTTACCCAATAAAACAGAATATAATGGTAAAATAGTCATATCCTCTGTCCTTAGCGGGGTCTACCTAATTAAGTTCAGAATTTGGGTTTTTGCCTTAGAGAGAAAAAAACATTGGGCCTCCTCACATATATTTTCAAAAGTAGGGGGTTATCCCATATTTCCCCTTGTTAAAATATTTTTAATGGCTATTTTAATATATTAATTTGAATTTATAAGGTTAATTACGTAATTTATATAAATATGACGTGTGTACGATGGGGTACGATGTGTTTTTACTGGGTTCGTACATTGATTTTATAAATCCCTCATGTCGTACTAGGTCGTACTAGATTGTACTGAAAATCAATGGATGGGATGAAATTTTATTTATTTTGTACGCATCAGATTAAATATTTTACAGTCCGAGTAGTACAACCATCTCGGACCATAGACAACTATTTCTTAATGTAGATCGTGTTTTAGATACTCGAATAAAAATCTGACGAAGTAAAACCATCTCAATCAATGCGAACAAATGAGTTGTTCCCCACCCGGGAGCTACTTTACCATATTCCAAATTCAATGATTTTAATAAATTCCCTACCATATTTCGGCTTGGGCCCGATATGGAATTGTTCTCAATAGTTTGTGTAGCCATAAATCTTATTGTATTCTTTGAGATTTGTTGACTTTGTATACCATACCGTTGTAATTGAACGATCTTATGATAGATCAATATTTTCGAACCTTCAATAACAAAAAAATGGCATCAAGTAGTTTTTCATGTTCAGTAATGTAATGAATATGATCTAGGTGTATCTCGTAATATTTAAGTTTATCCATTATCCATCTTATAATTTCCAATGTGTTATTTCTATTTTTTTTTTTTTTTGTGTGTTCTCTAGTCAGAATAGAATTTTGACAAAACAAATACTTTCTAAGAGTTTCCATAAATATGAGAATTATTATTCCTTTTTGAAATAATATAAATATGGGTCTTTTGTGCATAAAATCAACCATCTTTATTATTTTGGGTTTAAGGGCTATATCTCTTTCACCAATAAGTTCATCCCTTTAAAATATAGGGATAATTAGTGAAAACCCTCCAAGAAATTTGGTTATATATGATGGATATAACCCTATTTTGCATATTAGTGAAATCCCCCTTATTATATATTATAAATTAAAATTTGAAGTAGCAAAATTATATTACCCTTAATTACCATATAATATCACAAAACCCTATCTCTCTTCTTTCTCTTTCTTTTCTCTTGACTAGCCGCCTCTCTCTCGTTTCTCCGCCCACTCTCTCGTTTCTTCTCTTCTTTTATCTTTTTTTTTTCACGTCATTTCCAACACTAACCTCCTTCTCGTCGCCGCTCCTCCACAGCCACCTCCGACGACAACATTATCCTCCCTCTTTTCTCTCCTTTATCGGCCAAAATCTTATATCCATCACGAGTTCTCAGAGAATTTTCATAGAAAATTGTTTTGGTTTGAGAAGCTTTTTGAGACGGAAGAGGCATATGAACACAAAGAGATTTTTCTACAAGGGCACTTATTGTAAGTTATTCGTAGTGTTCGTAATTTCATGTTGTAATGGATTTCAATTCTATTCATATCCTTGCTAGAAAATCTTTGAAATTTGTATGTATTCCATTGTTATTTGAATGTTTCTTCGTTTTTATTTTTCGATTAATTATTTTCTTAGAAAGTTATGACGTTGTGTCTTGATTGAATCATTAAATAACATTTGATCTCGAAGAATTGTGCCATGTTGAATGTTGAAGAGTCGAGGAAGAAGGCGAATTGGATCTGAGAAGATGGTGTTTTGTAGTTATTCGCTCGAAGTAATAGTAGTTTTGCTGAAATTTGGGGATATATTTTTATAGTTGATTTCGATAGCCCTATAGTTGTTTTTGTTAATGTTAAAATTGTTTTCGATTTTTTGTAGTTTGTAGTTGTTTTTTATAATGTTGTAGTTGATTTTTATAATGGTTTTTTCAGTTCTTTACAGTTTAATTTTATAATGTTGTAGTTTTTTGTAGTTGTTTTCAGTTTTTTGTAGTTGAAGAAATCAGGCGTTGTGTTAGCCAAGCATCAAAAACCAACTTCCCCATCAGAGAAATCTCCACTTCTCACTTCTAGTGCCATTGGGGTTTTTTTAATTTCATAGCCAATTTCGATAATTTGTAGTTGTTTTTGATTTTTTTAGTTGATTTTCAATAATTTTATAGTTGATTTCAACAATTTCTTAAGTGCTTTTGATTTGTTATAGCTAATGTATGTTAATTTATAGTTGTTTTACAGTTTTCTAATAGCTGATTATGGCAAAAAAAAACGAACAGTTGAAAAAAACATTTATTTTGTAATAGTTGTTTTACAATTTATAGTTGTTTTTTAATAAAACAAAATGGCAAAAAAATAGTTGTTTTCTGGAAAAAATACCAAAAATAACTGAAAATTAAAATTAAGAAAAATGAAATAAAAAATCAAAGTTATAGTCGATTTCGGAAAAATTGTAGTTGGTTTCAGAATCTTTACAGTTGACTCCGAACAAAAAAAACGGAAATTAAAAAAAATTAAAAAAATTAAAATATTTTTTAAATAAAAAATTAAAAGAAAAATACTTTTTTAAAGCTATTATTGTAATTTTTTAAATAAAATAATAAAAAAAATGAAAGTTTAAGTTTATTTAAATTATATATCAAAAAAAAAATTAGATTTTGCAGATGGGAGTTTATGGAAAAATTTGGGAAGTGACTTTTTTGGATATAATCAATCACACGCGATTGTAGGGGTCTCCAATTTCCGGATTTTGTGTGTGTGTCTTCCAGGCTATTTACGGGAATCATTGAAATAGTGGGTTTTCTACTAATATTGAAAATATGGCTAGATCCCCCTTATTAAAAAATACTAGAGGGAGTTATGACTAATTGTCCCTAAAATATATTATAAATAAAGGAAAAATTCATGTATATGACAAAATTACCCCCACACTTTATACCCAATTTTTTATTGTAACCCCAATTTAGTCAATTTTGACCACAAAAATTCAATTTTGACTATTTTTTTTCAAAAAACAAAATTCTCAAATTATTTTTTTGCCGCCGGTTTTTGGCGTTGACTTTTCAATTCCTTATTTTTGGTCTGTTTTTTCCGCCGCCGGACGGCATCAACTTTTTCTTTTTCTTTTTTCCAGATTTTTCCGCCACCGGTTTCCAGCGTTGACTTTTTTTAGTGGTTTTTTTTTTTCTTACGCCCGCTGCCAAACGTTGACCGTAATTTTTTTTTCATTGACGGTAATTATACTGACAGTAAATTAACGTAATTATACTGTCACTGACAGTATCATAAAGTAATTGTACTGCCGTTGACAATTCATTTATATAATTGTACTGCCGTTGACAGTACAATTAGAGTCAATGACAATATTATTATTATTTTTTGTTATTTTTTTTTTATTTTGTTTGATTTGTTGACAAGTCAACGTAATTATATAACTGTAGTTGACAGTAAAATAACTGTAAACACAATAATATTACTGTCAGCCACATCAATATTATTATTTTTTTGGGTTTTTTTGTTTTGTTTGAGTTATTCACGGAGTCACGTAATAATATTACCGTTGATTATTGTAATATTACTGTAAACACAATAATATTACTGTGATTGACGATAATATTATTGTCACTCATGGTAATATTAATTCTTTTGACTTTTTAATATGTTTACCTTTGTTGAACTGTCAACATATTAATATTACTCTATTACACAATAATAATGACTTTTGTTGTGTTAATATTACTGTGCTAGAGATTAATATAACAATATTACTGTGTTAAACTGTAATATAGTTAAAACTGTGTTTAACAGTAATATAGTTCATATTACTGTCAATCACAACAATATTGTTGTTTAAACGGGGGGCAAAAAGATGTTAAAAAAATCAGAAAAGTCAACGCCGGAAACAGGTGGCGGAAAAAAAAAAAAACATCAACGACGGAGACCGGCGGTGACAGACGAAATTGTCCATAAAAATGTGTTTTGGGTCAAAATTGAATAATTTGTGAAATTTGGATTCAAATTAAGGTTAGATTAAATTAAAGGATGAAGTTAGAGCATATTAAAGTATGAGGGGCTATTTTAGTCTTTTACAAACCTCTGGACCACATATGGACTTTTTTTGTAAAATTGTTTATTGTCTAGACCTCTTTACTAATAAGTACCCATTGATGGGCTTATTTGTAAAATACCTTATAAATATTTGATGTATCCATTTTAATGTAGCACATGTATTGCTACCATGTAATAAGTACATCAAGCAAAAAAAACTTAATAAAAAAAGTATCCCAAAAAATACAAGTTAGAAATTCATAGTGTAACAAACAAAGTCAAAAACCGTTCCAAAAAAATAGAGAATTACTAGAGAAAAAAATTACAAATATGCCACTTGGATTGTGATATGTTAAATACTTAGATCACCTAGGGTAGCGTGGTAAACAAGTTGGGAGAGCAAAGCGGATCACTAGCTTGCCAATTGGATGGTCCTAAGGTCCCTGCGAAAATAACACACATGAACTAAGTCGGGGGTTGATCCGGCGGAAACCCCTCTGACGCTCAAGTCAGATGTACGGATCATGGAGATAGTAGAGAGAATATGAGTTCTAGAATAATCGTAAATAACGGAAAGTACCTTAACAAATGAGTAAAAACCTCTATTTATATCTCGTTGATCGGGATGGGTTTACTTTGTTGGGCCCAAGCCTTACTTGAAGGTGTTTGGGCTTTAGTCTAGCGTGCCCAATTACTAGATGAATTGTGGGCCCATTAGGTCGGCCCAATTAGGTATATCATTAAGCCCCCAACTCTCGAGTCGAAGTGGAAGACTTGTCGAAAGGGTGCCTGATCGTGTCGAGAGTTAAATGTCCTGTGGTTTGACTGTTTTCGTTGTCGTAGAATTATTTCGTAAAAGGGGCATATATATTTATTTGGCAGGAAGATATATATTTAATGTTATTTATATATTATATCAGTTTCAAATAAATAGAATCCTTTGACGGCGGAGAGAAGTAAATTCTATCTCTTGTGCGGAAATAAATATGGGTAAGTGTTTTTAATTTTTGGGTATTTTTCTGTGTTCTTCCTTGTATATTTTTGTGGTAGAGTAGAATCAGTTCCATGGTTGAGTATTTTTCCGGAAAAAAATATTTTTCATGGTTAACTCGGGTAAGTCGAAATCCTTCCGGATCAAATTACTAGATCAGGTTAGAAGGGGCGAGATGCCGTTTGGTTTCGTGGGTATGGAGCGCGAGAGGGTTGCCTTGTCGGCTGTAGAAACCGAGTCGCCAGATGTTTGCTCGCAAAACGAGGAGAGAACTGGGATGGAGGGTGAAAATTTTGGCTCAGCAGTGGACGACTTAGGACGAGCTGTTACCACCGGTGGCTAAGGTCTGGGTGCGAATTCCGATGCGAACTAAGGAGTGGGGGAGCCGTTGGCTCATGCGCCGGCGGAGGAGCGAAGCAAGCTGGGGCGCATGAGTGGAGTGAAAGTGGCAGATGACGCGCGCGCGCCGCGAGCTGTTGGTGGACGTGCGCGCGTCTGTGTCTGGGGAGGGAGGAGCGACGCGCGCGTCGGGCGCGGTCAACGAGGGATGCGCGTCTGCTATTGGTATGGGTGGTCGTGCGCGCGCGTTCGATGCACCGCCGAATCACCGTGCACGTGAGGCGCGACTGGGAGAACACGTGCGCGCGTCAGCACTGGTGGGGTGCGCGTGGCAGGCGCGTGAACCGTCCTCCAACGTCCATTTGAGCTCGTGTGACAAGCGTGATGCGCAATTCGAGGTTGATGGTATTTCTCGGAGGGTTGATCGCGGGTGGCGAGAGACGGTAGCTGCCTCGAGTGATGATATGGGGCCAAATGTTTCTACCCCCCCCCCCCCCCGATGAAGTCGGTTCTAATAAACGGCGTTATGGGCGTTAAGTTGTGGATTTAGGAAGTGATAGCGATGGGTCAAATCAATCAAGTTCATCGAGCGAGCCTGTTGGACTGAGTAGCGAAATGGATGCGATGGCTGAAATGGAAGAAGAAGATGATATTCTTCTTGGCGATGTTGAGATGGATACGATGAGGCAAAAGAAAACGAAGCCAATCAATCTTGATTTAGTTGATGTGGATAGCACGTTGACCGAGGATGATTTGCGGACTATGTTTGAGTAGGTGACCCAAGAGCCAACTAATTGTTGTGTTTTCTCACGCTACTTGTAAATAATCTATTTTGTATTAATGATAAAAACCGCCCTTTGGCATTCTATATCTTTGTCCCTTGCATAAGCATAGATGTAGTCCTTACAGTTACTTCATTATTATAAATAGATCTAGTAGAATCGTGAGATTATTTATTTAAGTATAGTAACTGTTAAACGTGGTTCCTAGTCAACGGGTTACGCCACTAATGAGGATATTAGCCTTTCCCATTCGAGACTAGCACTTAGTGTATGTGTACTGCGTCTCATTAGTCAACGGTGTTGTGACATCGGCATACATAAGTGGGTGCTTATAAGTTGATGAGTTGACTGAACTCCCTCATCCTAGAAATCTCTAAGTGGTTCCCAATAATCGACTAGAGGTTTCTATGATATAGTTGTACACCATTAATCCTTAAGACCCAGGCATCACCGTGACTTCACTAGAGGACCAGTTGTATCGTGACATGTCCCTGAGTTCCACCGAGGACCGCCCCAAGGGCCAGTGTTCGTGCAGTCCGAAATCTAGTGGGAGGTCTGTGCATTGTAGTAGGAGATTCGATCGCTTGATTAGTCATGGATATTCTGTGTGTTCTTGCAATTTATAATCCATGAAGTCTGCGGCCACAGCTGAAAGTGTCGTGATTAGAGAAATATGTTTCTCTAAGTCAAACACGAACTGATTATAAAATCAAGAACACCCACACAGTTATTGAACTCATAAAGAGGTCTCGACGAATCAATGCCTCTAGTTCAATTGGGATATATGTATCGAAGGGATCGTAATGTACGTTAACTATATCACAAGGTTCTTGCAGGCACTTCATTTGTATCTAGGGAATCGTGACGCGTAGTTGCTAGACACCAATCTTGATTCGTTGGGTAGTTAAGTTAAAACTTGATTCAACTTAATTGTAACTCTAGGGACGAGTTTAAACCTCAATGGGTTGTGGGCCCACGGCTAGCTTACACCTGAACCATCGAGGGTCACACTGCTCGCGTACTTGAGATCCTTAATGCAACGAGCTAAGATTAATTAGTTAATCTTAGTGTAATTGGAACTCAATGTGATTGATTCCAACATTCGTAATTGTTAATTACGGATGAGAATAAGTAGAGGAAAAGAATCCAACGGAAATTTAGTGAACTTTCTATTTTGGGAAGTTCCCGATTTCGGAAATTGGTAAATTGCAAAGTCCTAAATTAGGGTATCCAATTTCGGAAATTGGTAAATTGCAAAGTGGTACTCGTATCAACGAGAATTTGTGCTCATCGTCAAAATATAATTGTTATATTTTTGCGAGCATTCGTTTGTTATAAACGAGTCGAGAAAGAGAGTGGACTTAAGCTGTTGTGCCAAGCCCAACTTAAGGCATGTTAGGGTTATCACAAGGAGCATATAAATAGGATTTTATATGTCTTGTGAAAGACACACAAAACAAACGACACAACACGAGCGAGTAACTGAGATGCCGAGAAAGTAGTGAAGATCGCCAAGATCCTTCATTGAGAACTCCTGAGTAAGGGCAACGATGATAGAGTGGAGCAATTCAGGTGTGGATGTTGTAAGTACAATGTCATCGACATACAGTAGAAGGTAGGCGCATGAACTGTTGCGACAGTCGCGTGAACTGTTGCGACAGTACACAAAGAGCGAGGTGTCGGACTTGCATTCTTTGAACCCCATTGTGGTAATATGAGAGGCAAAACGCTTATACCAAGCACGGGATGCCTGCTTGAGACCATAGAGTGCTTTGTTGAGACGACACACGTGAGTGGGGCGAGATGGATCGACGAATACGGGAGGTTGCTCGCACTAGACATTTTCGGAGAGATTACCATGTAAGAAGGCATTTTTCACATCAAGTTGGTGGATTGGCCATGATTGTGAGAGAGTAATACTGAGAACTGTTCGAACAGTGGCTGGTTTGACTACTAGGCTGAAAGTCTCGTCAAAATCGATGCCAGCCTACTGGTGAAAATCGCGAAGAACCCACCGTGCTTTTTATCGCTCAAGGGAGCCATCAGACTTGAGTTTATGTTTGTATATCCACTTACCAGAAATAACATTAATGAACGGGGGGCGGGGCACAACATTCCAAGTATTGTTTTTAATTAAAGCAGTATATTCCTCAATCATGGTGTTGCGCCAATTTTGGTCAAGAAGAGCTTGGCGATAGTTGGTGGGAATGGAAGAGGTAGAAGACGCAACTAGAGAGAAAGGGACTTTGGGTTTGTGGATGCCCGCTTTGTTGGGAATCGGACACGTGTACGCAGCGGAAAACAAACATTTTATGCAAATTAAACGAATTTTAAACACATAATCACATGCCCGATAATTATAAACAATTAATTGCATACCTTTGCGCTTCCAGCGAAATTAAAAAACAATATACATGCGAATTATTCAATCGACATTAAATCAACTAGCATGCTCGCATTAATTCAATTAATCATGCTCGCAGTAAATTACGAATTTTATGTAATCACGTAAGACATGTAAATTCATACAATATACCACAACACGAACATAAATATTTAATCTAAATTAAATCGATATCGAATAACCACGGATTCGAAACTTTACCTCTTGAAGCGTGAGGTAGGCGCACGAAACGAAGCAAGATTTTCACGAAAACCAATCCGTGCAATCCGGGGCAGCCGCGGCGGCGACGGCGCGAGCAATGGCGACGCGTGTGGTTCACGCGCTGTCTTCGGGCGGCGCGTGGGGGCGCGTGCGTCGTTGGCTCGGTGGTTGCACCTCGATTCTTCGATTCTTCGATCTCCTTCCTCTCGGATTTCACCTCGTATACTTCGATCTACTAAAACGTGGAACTAGACACGAAATAGTTAGAACAAAACGGAAGAAACGAAAAGAGAAAAGAACTACCAATAGAATCGGCCAAGGGGTGGCCGATACCGGCGAGTTGGCGACAGCGGCGGCGGTAGCCGCGGGTTTAGGTCGGCTGAGAGAGATATGAGAGCGGCTAGGGTTATGTGTGTGTGCAAGACCTATAAATCAAGTATTTATAGTGTCTTGCATAAAATCCCTAACGGGCTTAAGTTGGACCAGGCCCAACAACTTAAGTTCGTTAGTTCTTTATTCGCTCGTTTCTCTCAATTCAATGATCGGAAAATTGTAACGATTACATTTTCGGAATCATTATAATGTCCTCGTCATTACGAGTGCCAACTCTTGATTTCCAACTTTCTAAAAGTGGAAACCCTAATTCAGTGCACTTTCTAAATTTGGATACTTCCCAATTTAGAAAGTTCACTAAGATGTTCGCCTATTCTTTTCCTTTTCTTATTCTCATTCATAATTCCAAATTATGAATGTTGGACCCAATCATATTGACTTCCAATCATGCAAAGATAAAACATTTTTATCTCTGACCGTTTATTCAAAGATCTCATGTGCACGAGCAGTGTGATCCTCGATGGTTCAGGTGTAAGCTAGCCGTGGGCCCACAACCCTTTGTGGTCAAAACTCGTCCCTTAGAGTTATGATTAAGATGAAGCTCGTTTCACCTTAATCACCTAACGAATCAAGATTGGCGTTTAGCAACTACGAGTCATGATTCCCTAGATACAAATGAAGTGCCTTCAAGAACCTTTTGATATAGTTAGCGTACAGTACGATCCCTTCGATTCATATGTCCCGATTGAAGTAGAGGCATTGGTTCATCGAGACCTCCTTAGTAGTTCAATGACTGTGGGATTGCTCTAAGTGTTGTAATCGGTACGTGCATGACTTAGAGAATCGAATTCTCTAATCATCACTTAGTCAGCTTTGGCCAGAAACTTAGAGATTACAAACTATGAGAACACACATGAGATCCAAGATTATTTTAGCGATCGAATCCCCGACTAAAATGCACAGACCTCCCACTAGATTCGGACTGCACGAACACTTGCCCTTGGGGCGGTCCTCGGTGGAACTCAGAGACAGGTCATGATAAAGCTGGTCCTCTAGTGAAGTTACGGTGATTTCTAGGTCTTAAGGACCAATAGTGTACAAGTATACCATAGATATCTCTACTCGATTATTGAGAACCACTTAGAGATTTCTAGGGTGAGGGAGTTCAGTGAACTCGTCAACTTACGAGCACCCACTTATGCATGCCGATATTACAATATCGTTTACTGATGAGATGCAGTACACATACACTAAGTGCTAGTCTCTTCATGGGAAAGGCCGATATCATAATTGGTGGCGTAACCCTTCGACTAGGAACATGTTTAACAGTTATAATACTAAAGTAAATATCTCACAATCCTAACGACCAATCACTAGTACTTGTAATAACTGTAAGGACTAAAAAGGTTTATTTATTACAATAATAAATGGAAAGACCACAGCCACAAGTTGGCTTGTTGGTCACCTACTCTAACACGCTTTACTGCGAGTCACCATAGGGTGAGCAGGGGGAGGTTGGGTAGGTGTGGGAGTATGGGAAGGAGATGTGGGAGTAGGAGAAAGAGATGTGGGAGTAGGAGAAGGGGTTGTGAGCTGGTCGTCGTTGAGAGGTGGTGTTGCAGGTGAAACAGGTGTTGGTTGTGTTATAGGACTGTTGGACGAACTGTTGGAACATGGTGGTTCACTGTTGGAACAGTTAGACGAAGTCTGAGGGAGGAGGAACAGGGAGGGTGTGTTTTCGTCCAAGGCAGAGGTAGGAAGTGTGTTTGTGGGGGTAGTTGACTCAGCAAAAGGAAAGTGAGTTTCGTCGTAGGTAACATGACGAGAAATTATGATTCGGCCAATGGATCTATCAAGGCAACGATAGCCTTTGTGAGAGGAAGGGTGACCGAGATAGACACAAGGAGTAGAACGGGGGGCGATTTTATGTGGTGTGGTGGCGATGAGGTTGCGATAACAGAGACAACCGAATACTCGAAGATGACAATATGTAGGTTTGATGAGGTAAAGAGGTTCGTGAGGGGTCCGGTTTTGTGTGGTTTTGGGAGGTAAGATATTGAGTAGGTGGGTGGCCATACGAAGGGCTTCGACCCCATAAATAGGAGGAAGATGAGCTTGAAAGATGAGGGATCGAATCATGTTGGTTATAGTGCGGATCATTTGTTCTGCGTGTCCATTTTGAGGGGAGGTGTGGGGACACGAAAAACGATTTAGGATGCCACTTTTAGTGAAGTAGTTTTGAAAATCCGCATTTTTTAATTCACGACCATTATCACTTTGTAAGGCTTTGAGGCAATGTAGGAACTGGGTTTTTAGAAGTGTATGAAAATTGACAAAAGTTGTAAAAACGTTAAATTTACGTTGAAGAGGAAAAGTCCATACATAATGGGTAAAATCATCAACTAACGCAACATAGTATTTGAAACCCGTAAGACTAGAGACAAGAGAAGTCCATAAATTAGCATGAATAATTTTACATGGATCAACAGTAGTAGATTTTTGAGAAAAAAATGGTAGACGAAATTTTTTGCCTAATTGACAGGCATTACAAAGAGACTCCCTAGGGTCTTTATTATGGGAAAGAAAAGTTCTAGAAAATAAACGGGACATGACGTGTTTGCCGGGATGGCCTAGACGCCGATGCCAAAGAGTGTGAGACGAAGGTGTTGCGACAGTGAGGAAAGCAGCGGGAGGTGAGGTTGGAGGAGGGACGCCAAATGGATATAGGTCACTGGAGCTATTGCACCTGAAAATCTCGACTCGACTCCGAAGATCCTTCACAGAAAAACCAAAAGGGTCAAATTCAACCGAACATGAGTTATCGCGGGTGAACTTTCGAACAGAGATAAGGTGTTTAATGATATTGGGTGTGACATAGACATTTGTGAGGCGGAAAGGAGTGGTGGGAAGAATTGTGTGGCTTATGTGGGTGATGGGGAGGGTGGAACCATTACCGACGACGACATGTTTGGGGAAATTACTGCTAGGATTAGAAACAAAATTGAAATTACCTGAGTGGGGTGCCATATGAGAGCTCGCCCCGCTGTCCATGAACCACTTTGACTCGGTAGGCTGCTGAAGTGTCACCGTATTCAAATGATTTGCTAGATCCACCGCGTTGGCACTGTTGTATGAACTTTTGCAACTGTTGATGGAACTTTTAGAGTTGTGGCATGGCTGCTGGTGAGGATGAACCTGAGTAGGGGCCGAGTGGCCGATGTAGGGTTCAGATGGTCCAGTAAAGTAGGCTTGAGCCGCTGGAGTGGATGGGTGGCCCGATGTATATGAAGCTGTTGTCGGTAAGGTGCGCGCCAGGGTTGAGACGCGGTATGAGCACTATGGTAGCCGTAGTGCTGCATGGGGTGACGGTTAGTGCCGCGACCTCCGCGACGGTTTGATCAGCCAACCCCGCGGTGATAGCCCGAAGAACCACCTCCGCGGGAACTGTTGCATGAACTGTTGCAACTGTTGGATGGACAGTTCGCGTTGGAGTCGTAGAAAACAGCAGCGGTCTGCTCAGGTTCAACAAGTCTTGTTTCTTCAATCTGAAGAAGCTATCGATTCTGTAGAAAAGTGGAAAGGGGATTCTGAAAAGAGATGAGATTGGCGACAGTCGCGTAATTTTTTGGAAGGTCGTGTAGGGTTGGTAAGACGAGTTGTTTGTCGGAGATTCGATTTCCGACATCGGCCACGCTATCCGCTGCAGTTTTGATTATTTGGCAATAATCGTGAATGGAGATAGTGCCTTTCTTGAGGGACTTGAATTTTTCTTCAAGTTGAATGGCCCGATAATATTTATTATCGATGAAAAGAGAAGAGATGGCGGTCCAGAGATCACTGGCGGTGGATGTTTTGGAGAGAACCATGCTGGACAAATCATGGGAGATGGTGTCGTAGATCCAAGATTGGAGGAGATAGTCAGCGCGTTGCCATTCATCTGCGAAAATTGAATCGGGTCGGGGTTTTCCAAGGAGAAGATCGGAGAGACAGAAACGACCAACGGTAATATTGAAAAAATGGCTCCACTTTTGATAGTTGGGATTTTTTAGATCATGGATGACGGGGATGAGAGATTTAATATTGGAGATAGTATGAACAAGGTGGAAAGGATTGAGAGGGGCAGTGGAAGAAGAAGCTTCGTCGCCGGCCATGGAGAAGAAGAGAAGGCGACGGCGGCTGAGAATGGGAGAGTGGTGGTGACAACTATGTTAACCTAGTGTCTGATACCATCTAGGATAAATAGAGTTGGAGAAAGAGAGAATTGTGTCTCTCACGTATATTCATCATATATATAGTTACATGAAGGTAACCCTAACCTATTGATAAGTGTTCGTTTTGCATGATTTTTTCTTATCGAATCTTCAGGTTTTGGTCTTCGTTCGTCCGAGTGTCGGCTTTATTTGTATATATTATTGCGGTTCTTATTTTATTTATATTTTTAGGTTTTGTTAGCAATTTTTACCAATTCGATACGATTTTGAAAGCGACGCCGAGAACCAAACCAAACAAGTGCAAAATTCCATCCAAGTGGACAATGGCAGTGTTCGGTATTTCCTGCATAACTTCTTCATACAACCTCCGTTTGACTTGATTCAACTGGATTTAGAAAGCCAACTTGAATGTCTACAACTTTTGTGAAATGTAATATTGTCAATTTCGGGCTAAAAGAGGGTCAAACCAGAGTTTGAAGTTATTGCAGCGACCATATCGCGATATTACCTTCCATATCACGATATGGGAGAAAACGTAACAGAGAGATTGGGTTTTTGCCATATCGCGCGATATGACTCCGTGTATCGCGATACGGGGAGAAACGAAACAGAGAGCTTGCAATTTTACCATATCGCCCGATATTGTCCCCCATATCGCGATATGGCCTCGGGATGTGTAAAAATAATTTAAAAAGGCAAAACTTACTGTAAAAAGAACAAACCTCACTCTTCAACAAAGGCAGGACTTCTAGGACTTCATTATTCGACTTCTTCTTCGGTTTTCTCTTCAATTCTACCCAGTTCTTCGCGGGAAGCTTCGACGAGGGTTTCAACTCGGGTTATTCATAAACTTTTCTTTACGTTTAGTTTATAATTTCTCGTGTTCTTCATTTGGATGCTATGTTTGTAATGAACTATGTATTTTCTTTTAGGAAAATGAAACCTTGTATATATTGTTTTTGATTTCCAGATCTGTGATCTATTTGTCGTTCTTTGATTCTGTTTATGTTTTCTTGTATTAAATGCTTTCGATTTTTTGGCCAACAGTTGAAATGATTGTAAATGGGATGAACTCGAGAGAGGATTTCTCGTTTGATTTTAGGAAAACATAGCTTGGGTTGTGGAAACGGAGACGTGATGCACCTCGGGTAGCCCTTAAGGACTTGACCTAAATGCTCTCTTAATATCAGGTTCTGAACGCAGACGTCAGACCTGTGGGTAGACTCTAACTACACTGGAGATGGGGGTTAGGGTATTTTAGTGTCTGGGTTAGCGAATATAGAATTGATATTAGATTTGGATTTGTAGATCTTCATCGATAGTACACAGGTGGATTTTACCCTAGAAGCCATCACACGTCGGCATTCCTCGCTTGTACTGGCGGACCGTTGTTTTTATTTATTGTTTCTTTTTAGTTTCATTTGTTCCATCCATTTCAAATGTCTAGATAAAGTTTAGGATAGTATAATTACGGTACTTGGTAGATTAGGAACTTAATTCCCTGTGGATCGATATCTGGAATTCACTATTCTACAAAACGCGATACTGTACACTTGCGGTTTTTCATACGTAGGTTTTACGCGTATCAATTTTTTGGCACCGTTGTCGGGGAATTAGTTAATCTTGAATTTACCAATATTGTTACCAACTATCATTACTTTACTTTAGACATTTTTTTCTCTTTCATTTTTTGTTTTGATTTTTTTCTTTTGTTTTAGCAGATTTGTATACATTGATGGCCTCGATTTATGATTTCTTTCTTTGCGACTTTCAATCCAGAGCTGATTACATTCAACAAGAGTTGGAGGATCTTGAAAGACATCGAAGGTTGAACCCAGAAAATGGAATTACACAAACAAATGAGCACTTGTGCTATTTAGAAGAAGAACTCCACTATCTGGCAAATCTTTTCGAAAATTATCAGAGATGTCACAGTCCCAAACAACATCCAACCCTCGAATATGAAGATAACGAGGTATTTATAGATTTTCGTATGAACGACGAGGTTGAGCACCTTGAGGGAATTATTCATCCCAGTTCTGTTGATATTTTTGCGTGTGATGAGAGTGGGATGAAGATGTTGGTAGATGCGGAACTTGACGGAGAAAATCCTTTCCACATTGTAACTCCGGATTTGATTGGGATGAGTATCAAATTTGAGGTAGAGCTCACTCCAAAGCTCGAATATCTTGTATACGAGTTTGAGAGATCGGTAGGCAAGCAACCCATCCTAGTCTCCTACCGACTGATTTCCAAACCAAACGTAAAGTGCCATGGGTTGGGATGGTCATTACAAGATTGCAATGTAGTCCATGATATGATTGCAAAGTATGTATCAAGATTGATGGATGGATGCGCAATCTACAAGGCTTTGGATTGGACATAATCCGTCCAAATTGTGTCGAGCCGTCGACTGTAAAACAGGCGCTGAATGGGAGGCAACCCATTATTTAGTTTTCGTCATTTTGTTAGTTTTCTTTTATTTTTGCATTTGTTTCGTTTAAAGCTAAATTTCGCCCATTTTTCTTGATTTTTGCCGGTATCTCGTCCCCTAGGAAAGAAGAGTAAGAAGTCGGGAAGTCTTGACAAGTCCGAAAATTCGCCCTCGGTGCCAAAATTCACGGCAACCCGTGCAACCAAAGGACACTTTCACAACCGTAGAACACTGATCAATATGCGGCACGACTGTTCAGGGCGTATTTATTTCTCATATCTTTTATTTTTCGCATTGAGGGCAATGCATGATTTAAGTTTGGGGGTGAGTTTTTAGCTTATTTAATTTTTGGTCTTTTGCATGCATATCATACAATTTAGTTTCATTTATGTATTTTGACTTCCATAATTTTGTAATGTTTGTCACATGCATTTCATTTAGGATCGAGTGTAATTCTATTGAAGCAAAGCAATTAATGAATTAGTAGACTGGCTAGTTGATTTTAAAATTGAAATTGTGCATAACCGGCAATGAATAGATGAACCTTCCGACTGCGTTTCTGCAACTTGTGTGGAGAGCCTTTCGAATCCTTTCTGATTAAGCATGAGCGCACTTTTCTGAGGGGTGTAATAGTCTGAGGTTTGGGGGGCGAGTTAGAATTGAATTATATATTCACAATTCTGAGTTGTTGGCTAAACGCTCAGTCAATGGTCTTTACGTTTTTATTGTATGTTATTGTGTTCTAAAAGAAATAAAAAAATAAAAAAATAATAATAAGGTATTGTTGTGATTCACGCTCTGATTTCCCAGCCTTTCTGACTCGAGCTTAACCCGTTGGGTGCACTTCGTTTCCTAGTCTCTCGAGCTTTCAAGCTTGGGGGTTTCTTGGACTAACGTTCAATACATGGGTCAGAGAGATAACACAGTGGTATCGAGCCTTGCACGAGTCACGATTATTCTCGTTTAAAAAACATGAAAAAAGAAAAAGTTGTGATAAAATAGACCTACTTATGCCCAACTCGAGTTTCTGAATTTCAGAATCAAAACTTACTTTTCATCCACATTTCTACTCAAAACACTCGATGATTGTGTTTATTATTTAATTACGGACTCTTGAGTCTATCTTTCATTTTGGTGTAGAAACAACTAATTGCGTCGGTAGGAAAGTCGAATATCATAAGCCGTATGCCATTCTAAGATTTTTGGTTATCTAGATCGTTTTATCTTTGGAATTAATTCAATGCTTTGACCAATTCGGCAACTTTGTGGTGTGTTGTCTGAAAACCCTCACGAGACACAACTCGTCTTTTGGGGGTACCTAGAGGCTCAAAGGCTTGTTGCATACGCTTGATGCAATCGTGATTCCCTATATTAGTGGCCGAGTTTTAGTTTGTTGTTTTTATTCCTTTTTGTTTTAATTTCGTTTAGATTTACTTGGGACGAGTAAAGATCTAAGTTTGATGGTGTGATTAGTGTTCGTTTTGCACGATTTTTGCTTATCGAATCTTTAGATTTTGGTCTGCGTTCGTCCGAGTGTCGGCTTTATTTGTATATATTATTGCGTTTCTTGTTTTATTTTTATTTTTAGGTTTTGTTAGCTTTTTTTATCGATTCGATACGATTTTAAAAGCAAAGCCGAGAACCAAACCAAACAAGTGCAAAATTGCATTCAAGTGGACGATGGAAGCGTTCGGTATTTTCTGCATAACTTCTTCATACGACCTCCGTTTGAGCTGACTGAAGTGGAATTAGAAAGCCAACTTCAAGGTCTACAACTTTTGTCAAATGCAATATTGTCAAGTTCGGGCTAAAAAAGGGTCAAAACAGAGTTTGAAGTTATTGCAGCGACCATATCGCGATATTACCTTCCATATCGCGATATGGAGAAAACGAAACATAGAGATTGGGTTTTTGCCATATCGTGCGATATGACTCCGTGTATCGCGATATGGGGAGAAACGAAACAGAGAGCTTGCAATTTTACCTTATCGCCCGATATTGTCCCCCATATCGCGATATGGCCTCGGGATGTGTAAAAAATATCTAAACAGGGCAAAAACTTACTATAAATAGAACAAACCCCACTCTTCAACAAAGCTAGGGACTTCTAGGACTTCATTCTTCGACTTCTTCTTCGGTTTTCTCTTCGGTTCTCGCCAGTTCTTCGCGGGAAGCTTCGACTCGGGCTTCGACTCGGGTTTTTCATATACTTTTCTTTATGTGTAGTTTATGTTTTCTCGTGTTCTTCATTTGGATGCTATGTTTGTAATGAACTAAATATTTTCTTTTAGGGAAATGAAGCCTTGTATATATTGATTTTGATTTCCAGATCTGTGATCTATTTGTCGTTCTTTGATTTTGTTTATGTTTTCCTGTATTAAATGTTTTCGATTGTTCGGCCAATAGTTGAATTGATTGTAAATGGGAATGAACTCGAGAGAGGATTTCTCGTATGATTTTAGGAAAACATAGCTCGGGTTGTGGAAACGGAGACGTGATGCACCTCGGGTAGCCCTTAAGGACTTGACCTAAATTCTCTCTTAATATCAGGTTCTAAACGGAGACGTCGGACATGTGGGTAGACTCTAACTACACTGGAGACGGGGGTTATGGTATTTTAGTGTTTGGGTTAGCGAATATAGAATTGACATTAGATTCGTATTTGTAGATCTTTATCGATAGTACACTGGTGGATTTTACCCTAGAAGCCATCACACGTCGGCATTCATCGCTTGTACTGGTGAACCGTTGTTTTTCCTTATTGTTTATTTTTAGTTTCATTTGTCCCATCCATTCTTGATCGTCTAGATAAAGTTTAGGATAGTATAATTACGGTACTTGGTAAATTTAGGAACTTAATTCCCTGTAGATGGATATCTGGAATTCACTATTCTACAAAACGCGATATTGTACACTTGCGGTTTGTCATACGTAGGTGTTACGCATACCACCTATTACACAAGGTGACCTATTTCTCAAGGTGACTATAATAAATAATAATAATAATAATAATAATAATAATAATAATAATAATAATAATAATAATAATAATAATAATAATAATAATAATAATAATAATAATAATAATAATAATAATAATAATAATAATAATAATAATAATAATAATAATAATAATAATAATAATAATAATAATAATAATAATAATAATAATAATAATAATAATAATAATAATAATAATAATAATAATAATAATAATAATAATAATAATAATAATAATAATAATAATAATAATAAGGTCT
>NW_012193720.1:1740553-1762060 GCF_000504015.1 Erythranthe guttata | reverse complement strand
GTAATATAAAATATATATGCTAATAGTTTAGAGTCTTTAAAAGTTGGGGGTATGTCTCGAAGAAGGAAGAGGAATTGATTTGAGGACTTCCAAGTTAAAAAATCTCCTTCATCGATCATTTTTTTTTCCGCTGCAGCAACTTCAACAGACGGTGTAGGATCCAAAGAATCCTTCAAGAACTAGAGCACCAAAGAAAGTTGGTTTATATGCCCATGTTCTGGCACTCCCATTATATCGAATGATAACGAAAGCCAACAACAGGGGTCTTTTTATCGCATTTAATAGTTATGGGGGCAAATGCGACAATAGTCATAATACAAGGGTGCATATGTATTTAACCACTAAAATTATTGTATTGACTTTTTAATTGATCAAATTTATAGAATTATTTTGTTCAATTATTTCATCAAATAAAAGTGGCAATGTATTAAGGGCATTATTATATTGTTATACTTAAAATACAAATAAATTACTTTTTAGGCGATAAATTTTACAAATGATATTTAAAAAGGTAATTGTTACAAAAAATACTTTAAGGAGGTAAGAGTTATACATGCTATACTTCATGTATGCAAAGTGTATTTAACTATAATTTAAACAACTATAATGAATTATATATAAATAAGATATAAGTTCAGATATCATGCTCATGTGTCAATTCTGAAAATTAGAATTCTTTTCTTAACTATAATTCCGAACTTCTCCAGATTAAATGTTCCTCATATTTTGCATCTATAGGGCTCTTTTGGTTTGATGTATGGGATAGATAATTTTTGTGGGATTATATAATATTACACTGTTCATGATTATATAGTATATGTAGGATTACTTACTAAAGATAACTTCAAGATGATATTTTGTTTGCATGATTAGGAGGGATAGTACCAGAAATGACAAAATTGCCCCTACATATATTACCATATATGTAGTGTTGGCATTGTACTCAATTTCATTTTATTCAGATATCGTTATGTTGAAATTGAAAGAGCAAAAGTCACGTAATCTTCAAAATATGTGGGAAACTAACACTAAATTTCATTATGCAATTGCATATTTTTTTTTAATAAACACTGGACAAACTAAATTCGTTTAATATAATGAATAAATTAATTAATTATTATCACGTTCTTGCCTCTAGAATAAACAAAATGAAAATGGCCACAAATTCATCCAAACTGGAGAGAGAGAGAGAAAGAGAGAATAATTCAATTATTAAAATTCAGTCCACATCATGCTAGTATTTATCAACACTATTACATGTTTAGATCACATATGTGCTCCACTCCTAGAATCATAAAAAAAAAATATTAATGTAGTAGCCACGTAAGATTGTGAGAAACTCCACAACATTAACAGTGTAATATTTCTTACCGTGAAATTTATGGGGCAGAGTGATACTTGAGATACTAGACAATGGCATCACTACAAAATCATCCACCACCATGTAAGTGAACCCACGTCACAAATCCAACATCGCCATATAAGACAAATTTGTCGTCGTATTTCTATCGTAATTTGGACAATGCTTTTGTATCTTCAAAAACATATCCCTAACAATTGTCGCAGCTGTAGAATTTTCTTGCAGTGGATCCAATACCACTGAGAGACAACAGTGAAACAGAAGAATTATGGATTGGAGGTTTCAAGAGGGTGTCCTTAGTCTTGATTGATCGTATATAAGATTCATTTAAATTCTCTGTGTTTTCATACAGGTTTGATTGAGCCGCTTGAGCTGGTGATTTATTGATTTTAGAGCAAGTTGATGACTGTACCAACAGGCAAAGACATTATATGAAAAAGAACATCGACGAAATCTTTGTCGGCTTACACGAAGAGGACATTTTTCCCTTGGGTGTTTATCAAGAGCTTCAGGCCTACCATGGATTAAGCCATGGTATCGAGATATGGACATTATATTGAGAGGTAAATATCACTCAATTGCAGATAATTTCATCTTTCTTCACTCATTCCTAGAGATGAGCGGCAACACTAATAATTCAAGAAGTTATGTGTCTGTTAGAAGTCGCCAACAGACTCACTCGAGATTGGATTCTCCTTCGAGCTGCATGAAATGAAAATTAAACACAATCCTGTAAGAATTAAATTTTCCACATTCCAAACAAGATTACGAAGTAAAACCAAAAGATGAAAATATGTTCTTTTCCAGATCTCACTAAGAGATTCTAAAAGGGACAAATATATTATGAAATAACAAACGAAAAGACAAAGGAACCCCTTTTAGGTGCAACTAATCAACCAAAAGGAAAAGAAAAAGAAAAGGAAGAAGAACAATAAAAAAACACCCATCCAATCACATCTAATTAAGATAATTTTGCAGAGTGAATTGGAAATCTTAAGAATTGAATTGGAAATCTTGAAAATTTAATTGAAATTTTCGTACCTGGGCCAATTCTCCCAATCGATCCTTCCATAATCTCATTCAAAGAAGAATTAAAGAAAAAAAATTAACTATAATTTTTAGATATTTGAAGGTCTAGATGTCATCGGATTGAAGGGTTTTGTTGCTGTCGTACCAAAGAAACGGAGATCATCGGCGAAGATAAAGATTTGGAAGAAAAAAAAATGAAAAAGAAAAAGAAAAAAATAGCAGCAGATGGAGCTGATGTTGTCACGGGAGAGAGGAAAATGGAAAATGAGCTTTTGGAAGATAGAGACATAAATTTGTACTATGGGCTTTTGGTCATTTCCTTTTTTGCCTTTTTGATTGATTACACAATCCCACCTCATGAGGTGGGATAATTTATCATGCCTTTTCGTGATTGGGTACCGGCCTCGGAATTTGTGCCGGGCTTATATCCGACAAATCAAACACCTGATAAGGGATGATTATATTGTCTTATCACCCCTTATCCGGGAAACCAAAAGGGGCCATATTGTATAAATTAATATTTTTTAATTGAACGACTATTTAACATATGTCAAAATTTATAAGATTTTGAAATACTAAATCTATTAAGGGTGGCAAAGAGGCCCATGACAAGGGCACTTAATTAAAAAATGGACATCCAATTTTTTTGTCTTTCAAATATTTTCAGCTCATTCAAACTTATTTACAAATAAAAAAAATCTTTTTATACATCCCAAAATTACCCCCAAGTCCTTGAAACGCAATCCAACTCCAATTTCATGATTTACACCCCAATTTAGCCCAATTTCCTCAATTAACCAAATTTGACAATAATTACAATTTTTACCCCAATTTTGACTCGCCACCACCAGAGACCGCTGGTCAGCCGCCGTTGACTTTTTTTTTCCTTAAAAAAATATTTTCATTAATATTGCGATCTTGGCTGCTAAATTACTGTCTCCAGCAGTTATTTAATTGTCGGAGACAGTAATTTAACTTTTAATTGACTTTTTTTCTTAAAAAAAAATTATTTTAATTAAAATTATTGTCTTGGCTGCTAAATTACTGTCTCCAACAGTAATTTAACTGTTGGAGATACTACTTTAACTGTTAATTAACTTTTTTTTCAACTTTTGTTTTTTCTTAAAAGAAATATTATAATTAATATTAATGTATTGGCTGTTAAATTACTGTCTTCAACAGTAATTTAACTGTCTGAGACAGTAATTTTTCTATATTAATTAATTTTATCGTCCTCGCCTGCAATTTTGTTGTCTTCGACAACAATATTACTGTCTCCGACCGTAATATTACTGTCTCATGCAATAATATTACTGTTTGGGACAGTAATATTATTGTTCGAGAAAATAATATTCATAATATTACTGTCCCAAACAGCAATATTACTGTCTAGGACAGTAATTTAACAGTCAAGACAATATGATTAATTAAAATATTTTTTTCTAAAAAAAAATCAGAAAAAAAGTCAACGCCGGAGACTGGCGTGGCGGTCAACAGAAGTTGACGGGTAGGAAACAAATTCAGAAAATAAAATTCAAAAAGAAAAAAAAAAGTCAACGCCGAAATCTGGCTGGAAAAGAAAATTCATAAAATAAATTATTTTCTGAAAAAAAAAAATTATTAAAATTATTAAAATAGGGGTTTATGTGATATATTTGTTTAAATCCAGGGTGAGTGTGTTATATTGAGGACGTTAAAGTAAAATGGATGGAATTGATAAAAATATATTACGAAGGGTATTTTAGACTAAAGACATGAGGATGAGTTTATTTAAAAGAATGTTTTTTTTTTTTTTTTTTTGTGGACCAATGTGCATGTCCATTATCATATGAATATCCCTCTTTGTCATTTGCCCATCTATTAATTTATAGGAGTTTACATTGAGATGTCGAAAGAGATTAAGTATATTCCTAATATAACTTGTATGTTTTTTTTTTTTTATAAATGGCCTTATTTTATATATATATATGCCTTTTTATAAAATAAACCAGGGATAAATCGAAAACAAAATCATCATTTGGCATACCTCCAAGAGAGGTAAAAGTACTATCCTATCCTTATATGTAATTTTTGGACAAATTGCATTTAACATTTCTGGTCATGTATTTAGCATTTTTCCTGATTTATTTATTGTTATTATTATTTTTTTAATTTATATATTTTTTTAATTATTATTTTGGTTTTTTTTTAAATCGATATGTTTACTGTACTGAAAATAACTACATGTAACTGTAGTAAACATAGCCATTCGTAGTTATGTTCTTTTTTTTGACCCCATATTTTTCGTCGATCAATTATGTACACACATGAATACTGGCTTATACAAAAGAAATTCATAACCCCAACAATAAAAAATTACACATTTCAATATTTGTATTATAAATCATTTCATAGCCAACAAAATACAAATCGAAAATACACAAATTTATGTATATGTAACTACATGTTACTATATGTAACTAGTAATGTATAGTAATGTACAATTATGTATACAGTCTGTTGAGTACTGTAACTTGAAGCACATATAACTTCAACCAATTTTCTTAACACCTTCAAGGAGAGGATCAATGGCTTTCATTAAGCTACAATTGAAAAATCGAAAAAAAAAAATGTTTTAGTGCAAATAAACAAAAATTGAAGAGAGAGAGGGGGGGGGGGGGGCATAGCTGCGAAATGCTACAAATTTTAGACCAATCCGCCAATGACTCCCCACTCCAAGGGCCTCCTAAGGTTCCGAGCTCACAAATGAAAAACAATTATATAAATAAATATCACAATGAAAACATGAATGAAATTTCAATACAAATATAGATCTCGGCGAGAGGAATTCAACGGTGAGTAGCCCGTCAAATTCCGACTGCCGGACACAAATTACACTTCTGGCAAGACCCACCGTCGTTGAAATACGGACTGTAAAACGATTGCAGAAACAGATTGAGTAATCCAAACTGAATGAAATCACCCGCAAAAGAAAGAGCTCGACGAGAGGAATCCAACGGTAGTTAAATCATCGAATTCCAACCACAAGAGAGAGAGAGTTATCACTCCGGGAAGCAACTTCGCCGGTTGGAGATCTATGGGGGCGAGATTTGAATCTACGAGTTGAGAGAGGAAGACAGAGACGACTTTAATGTGGTTAGGGTCTAAAACCAAGTTTAAAAGGGCATTTTAGGTACTTCAGGGTGTGCGAGGGGGGCCTGTCAAATTAATTTCAAAATAGAGGGGTATGCACCAGGATGTAATTAGCTCGGTAGTTAGTTATATATAATTTCAATATGAGGGGTCCCTAAAACAATTCTTTTATAAATGTGCTATTTAAACATATATAATCTTTTATTGATAGATCAATTTGCAATTTAATCATGTAAATAATTACGGAAGCAACAAAAAAATTGAAAATTTGCTATTCAAAATTGCGTTTTGGGTCAAAATTGAATAAGTTGTAAAATTTGGAGACAAATTGAGGTTAATTTGAATTGAATGATGAAATTTGAGCATATTATAATACGAGGGGGTATTTTAATTTTTTACACGCCTCTGAACAATATATTGACTTTTTTGTAAAAGAGTTTTTATCCGGATCACTTTAGGAGTAAGTATCCCATAATGGTCTTATGTTAATGGACCCAATTTAAAAAAACCTAAACATATTTTAACAAGAACTAAAATATGAATTAGTAATTTGGTATAATTCATAATGATTTTTTTACAATAACATTAGTATATAAAATATATAAAAAAAAATATTTGATTATTTCAATAGTAAAATCACATGGCATTTGAAAGAAATCGAAATTCATGTAGACCTCTGCATATCATAAAAGTAGTTGTTCAAACAGCGCAAGACGGGTGTAGCAACTAGCATCGCCCCTCCCGCGCCAGACTCCTATCCTAATAAATAGTAAATCCATAAAAAGAGTACTAACTACTAACTAATATCTACTAGTTTTACTTTAACGATCTCATAAAGAGTATTGGATTTATTATAGGATAACTTAATATATTTTAATTAGTATAATATTTTAAGCGCATGCATGCAAGAGAGACTCCTATCGTAAACTAATTACAACTACTCTCTCCCTATGGCGTGTTTAAGTATTCCCCCATAGCCTATGTCTGATGCGTCTGTTTCAACAATTTTAGGTAAGATAGGATCTACAAGATGAAGACACGGGATTTTTAAGACTTGTAATTGTTTTGCTATTCTATTGATATTTGGACAATAGTCTAGGACATAGTTTAAACTCACAAGAAATCGCTGGAGTTATGTCTTGTCAATGATTTTATCTGGAAATTTGTTAGCAAATTGAAGAGATCTTTCAATTGGAGTGATAGCTCTTTTAGAAATATAATGTCCTAAGAATCGTTAGTTTGGAATAGACTTATTTTGCTTTTTATTGAAACAACCAATCCATTTTGCTTAATAATGTAAATAAAAGTTTTTAAGTGTTAGAAATGTTCTTCAACTGAATTAGAAAATATTAAAACATCATCAATATAGACCATACAAAATTTTGAGTAATCATTAATGATTTCAATCATTATTCTCTGGAATTCTGATGGTGCATTTCTTAGATCAAAAGGCATTACATTACATTCATATTGTCCAAACGGGACGGTGAATGCTGTTTCATATCTATGTTTTTTAGAAATTTGTATTTGCCAGAATCCGAACATCGAAAATATAAAGGAACAATGTAGTTTTTGTTAGAGATCTTTTTTTTTTTTTCGGGATTGGGTATCTTATCCATTTAAGTGTTGTATTAAGTGGTTTATAATTAATGACTAATCTAGGGGTTCCTCTTTATATTTCAGATTGTTTATTTACATAGAAAGCAGCACAACTCCATGGAGATCGTGATTTTGAGATGAGCTTTTTCTCTTCTAAATATTGAATTTCTTTTTTGCAATATTCTACTAGTTCGCTATTCATTTGGATAGGTCGAGCTTTTGTAGGAATTTGTGTTTCGTTAAAATCCTTTTCACAAAGGAGATCGATGATATGTTGTTTCCTGCTCCAAAAGGCATTAGGCAGTTCAAAATATATCTCGAATTCAATTATTTTTTCAATATTTTCAATTTTTTTGTTGTAATACTGGTAACTTCAACTGATGTTGCATTTTTTTATGAGAAATTTCTTTTTTCAAGATTTCTAGATTAAAAATCTTCTCATGTATCAATAAATTGATAGTGTTTTCATGTATGGAATGGGCTTTTAATAGGTTAAGAGGTTCCTTGTTCTTGGTTTTTCTAAAAATTCAAAAATTAATTTCTCATCCTTCTACTTAGAGGATATAGATTCTTTATCAACTCTGTAAGGGATTATTAGGTTGATAAATGGGGTACCTAGGATTACTGTGTGATGTATATCATTAATAAGCACAAATGAGATGTGTAAAGAGATGCCGTTATTAATAACTGATGCCTCAGTTTTAGAATTGGCCTTTAATTTTGAATTATTGGCAGCTGATAACCTTTCTTTGGTTTCTTTATGAAATTTTTGAGGCACTATACCAGTTTTTATGCAGTTTAGATCCACATCAGTATCAAATAATGTGATCGTGTCAATTTTGAATGTATCTGAAAAACGTATTGTTAGTTTAACCATATATCTTCTAGAAGTTATTTCCTTTAATAAAAGTATAAAATCTTGTGGGATAGTTTCTATATTTTGGATTTCATTGTTGTCTTCTTCTTCAGAAGAGCTTTCACGTGTCGATTTTTTCTATGATATTTTTTTATTTTTTCTGAATTTTGCTTTTGGTTTTCTTTTAATAACCTTATATCAGATTTTATTTCTTTTAATTCCTGTTGTAATTTTGAAACTGTTGGTTCCGTTTCACTAGCTTTCTTTCATTTCCTTAGGATATTCGTTAAGTCATACGTGTTTCTAGAGGTGTTAGGAAAGCATGAATTTCTAGGTTCTTTTTCTTCATATAATGAGGTCATAAGTTTTTCTAGGTATTCTTTCTATATGTTAGTACTTTCGATATTTTCGAACATCAAAAATGAATTGTTGTTGTTTTGTTATTGTTTTAACATAATTTTCTATTTCAGGATCAGTTTCTTCAATTGACGAAACTTTTTCGCCAACTTGACAAGCTCTATTTTCGTCTGAGGGGAAGTTTTCTATGTTAGGGTTTTCATCAGTGTCTGTGAGTCAAATAAAAATTGTAGAGAGTTTATTTAATATATCCTCGCTTAAACCTATCTCTGAGATCCTTTTATTTAATTTACAATAATTAGCAGTATGCCCCAATTTGTGAAATTTATAACATTCTATTTTTTAAAGAGGTTTTTTATACCTCTGTTGTGGTCTCTTTCCCCGAGATTTGTAATATTCTTCGTTAGATTTTCTAGGATTTCTGTTAAAGTTTCCTCTATTGTATTTTTTGTCAGTATTATTAGTTTTATAAGGTTTTCTATCTGTACGTGTTCGTACACATTCTCCGTTACATTCCTTGCTTGGTTTATTAATTCCAATGTCAAATTGTTGATAAAATGTTCCTAATTCTTGTTTACTTCTTTTTAGCTCACTTTTAAGGTTTTGTTGTAGTTATAAATCTTGGCATATTTTTAAACCTTCTTGTTGTGTTATGCTAACAAGTTGTCTGTGACGCCGACTATCAAAATACACTGTACTTATCCGAATTGAAACGAGATTAGAAATCTGATAAGAGTTGAACCAATTTCGAATAAAATAAGAACCTCAGAAAGTTGGTAAACAAAAGTGGATGGTAGAAGAATAAAATAGAGTCCCGTAAAATGGATAAGACAAACCATAGAATATTCAAACGGGTTAAGAAACCTCATTTGTGATCAATAATAGCAATGTGATGTGGCCAAAAGAACCAAGAACATCAAATAGAAATAGACAAAGTCTATGTTAAGCTAACTTAAATATAATGAACTCAGGATCAATTCATTTGAGGAGAAGCACGTAAGATGGATTTCTCTTGTCTTCGGATCTTGTCCTTAGATTTATTGAGCAAACACACCAGGAATTACTAGTCTTTCTTTTGAACTCATGTAGATTTCGTCAATAGTTACGTTGAAAATAAGGCACGAACAACTTATCATTCTTGAATGGACCGTTCTCTTTCTTATGCAATCTAATTGGGCATGGTGCTTATGAATTCATTAAATTGTATTATCTGTTTTCCACTAGTTTCTCGAATTTTATTTCTAATCTTTTCACTTAAGAGAGTTGGTAATCCTGTTACGAATTTTTCTTTCCAAAATGGTTGGTTAGAGTCTTCTCTAAGCATTACCCTAGATAGAAATGTGTTTTTATAGTTTTGAAAGTCACTTAGTTTTCTACACCTGAGGTTTGAAAGTAATTCACCATTTCGGTCTTTCAGATGTGAGGGATGTCCTATGAAGTGTAGAGAAATGGTTAAGATAAGAGTTGTAACAGAGTCTTGTTCTGGGTTATCTTCTTCATCTAGAATAACGTTTTTTTCTTCGTCGGTTTTTATAGAATCAAGAATTTGGATTTGTTCTTGGTTAGTGAGATAGTAATCTCCCATCCTTTTAATTGACCAGAGAATCCTGCAATAAGGAGTTCTGTTACTGTTTTGTCTAACGTCCCGTACTGGGTTTTATAAGCATTAGCAGCCATTTTCATTTGTTGTAATATACTTAGAATATTGTATTGTGAGAGGTTATCTAAGTTCTAGTCATAGATGAAGAGCCATTTTCATTTATTGTTTAATTTGGACTGAGTTAGTGGCTTTACTAAATTCATATCCGGGTGAGGAATCATTTGAATTTGTTCAGGCCTTGATGTCCAATTTGATCTTATAGGATTAATTAGGTTTTGAGATTTTTGGAACTGATCTATGGCATTAATTTTGTCGGAGTCACTACTTAGAGTATTTATCATGGAAGTTGGGGTATCCGGTGCAAATAAATGACTTGAGCTAGAAGTTGTAGCTTATATCCTACTTAGTTGGCTCTAGATTGTTCTAATTAAATCGGTCTTGTTGTCATGACTATTTTTTGCGCTGGCATGTGTAATCTGATATGGTTTAAAAAACGGCTTTTGAATTGAATCTTTTCTTTTTTCACGAGGATTTTTGTAAATAATTAAAGGCTGTATATTTTTGTCAATAATATCTAATTGTTTTCTTATGGTGTTTAAATTAGTGTTTGTATAATTGTTTTGTTTTATGATTTTTTTTATGTTTCCTTTTTCGTCTTCTTCTGGGGTTTTAAAAGGAATCACTTCAATTTGTTGGTTTTGAATATTAATTTTAATTCCTTGGGAGGGGGAGGGGTATATTGAATTTTTCTGGAATCTGCAATTGTTTTCTCTGTGAGTAATAGGACTGATGGTTTTTTGGAAAGGATAATTTATAGACTTATTGAGGGCATATATTTCGAACTAGTCAAAATAGAAAATATGTATTTTTTGAAAATTAAAAAATTTATAATATTTTTCTTGTATGTTTTCTCTATCATTAAGAAATTCTTCAATGAACCAAATTCTTTTTTTTTTAATTATGTTTTGAGTAAAAGTTTTCATGAAGAATTTTTTTATTAATATTAAAAGTTTTTTCTATAGCGTTTAACTCATTAACAATATTTTCTGTTATGGATGAGAAGGTTGGATTAGAGGGTTCTTTTACAGAATCTGGTCTTGATTGGTTGGATTTACTATTGTAAACTGGTCTTGGTATTTATGAAGAATAATCAACATCTCTTAAAGAAGAGCTGGGAATATCCGAAGTGGAATATGTTTATAAGGTATGTTAATAATTCAAGGGATTTGAGAGACTCGTCCTAAGTCTACGGTATCTGTAACGGTGGAATCATCAGATCTGTTGGTAGTAGTACTTCTATCAAAAGAAATGCTTATTCTTCCATTAGTATATTGAGTGACGGATTTAATATGAGTGTTTGGTTTGAAGGAGTATAGAGGTTCTGTCTGAACCACTTCCTCTGGGGTCCATTCTTCTGGAAGAGATACAACTTTCCATTGTATGGATCTAGAGACGACAACATTAGATCGTCGTAAATCCGTTTTGAGTAAGAGGGTTTCACCCTTTTGACTGTGGAACCAAACTTGTGTAGCAAACGCTGAGTTCATAGCCTTGTAATGTATTCTAAATATTATAGCAACGGGGATAGAACCTTGTATTTTATGTTTTTATTTGTAACACTAAAGATTTTAAAATATTTTTGTCATTTAATGAGAGTTTTAGATTAGAGTATCAATCAAACGAAATGGGACCAGTACATAGGCTGGATTCTATAGAACTTAAAAGGGATCTTCAAAGATAGGAAATCTTGCATCCCTAAGGACAACAAGGATATATATATTTAATCCCTCTTTAGTAAGGGGCTTGATTCCAACTTGGACTAAGCCTATATGAATATATTTGTAATCTTTATCTCTATGCTTTTGAAGAGATTTATTAGAGAGAAGAGTAATTGTTTCAAAAGGTTTTGATAGTTGGATATCTCTTTCTTCAGTTTTGATACTAAAATCGGTTTTGAAAAACAGAGATCTTGTGTTTTTGTAGATTTGTTCTTTTGTAATTTTTGGAATTCCCCAGTTATCAATGGATTTCCCGAAATCTTCTATAATAACTTCGTCACAATTTATTACTTTATTTTGATCAGTAGAGATCATGGAATTAGAAGCAGAAGAGGTGCATCTACAACAAATACTATCCACAATTTTAAGCTTAGATATAACATTAGATCTAGCCTCAAATCCTAAGCACTTGAACAAGTTTTATAGCCTTCAAACAGAACTCACTACCAGGACTTTCTTAGGCGAAAAAACAAGGAAAAATCTGAAACAATATCTCACTACTTAAGATTATTAGGATAAGTTGTTGGAGATAAATACCTAACACGCAAGTGCACGTATCGCAAACAAGTAGTAAAAGTGGACTCATGAGAGTCGGATGTCGATCCTACATGGAATACTCAAATTATCTAATCCTAAGTACCAAATTCTAACAATTATGATTTTTATCCAGCCTACGCAAAGTTGTCAAATCTAATCAACTAATAATTAAACTAATAATGAAAACAAATAAACACGAGAAAATATCAATAAAAATAGACCTAGGATTTTATCTTCCCCCTATGCAAGAATTGCTTACCCAAAACCCCTCAATTATGAAATATATGATTCATGATTATTAACCTGAGACACTAATTTACTCATAACCCGTTGTCGCGTGTATTATGAGTCTATAATTCATAAATGATTCACTATATGTCTATGCAAACCAATTATAAATAAAGCATTAACTAACAAGTCTCGTAAATGGCTATCTAAGGTGATATTTGTATGTCCACGACACCACATGCAATTGACAAACTCATCCGGTGAAAACTACTCGAAGGCTCTTCTACTTGCCGTCTAATTATCAAAATAGCTCTGTCGATTCAATCCCAATAATCACAAATAATTAAAGCACATAAATTGATCAGGTTCATGCACTAACAATCATAACAAGTAGAAGAAATAATCAGAAAATCATAATTGCATAATCTCAAGAAAACGGGTTCACCATCCCCACATAGGGTTCCAACAAAATCCTAGATTAAAAACTTAGCTACGCGTGTTCTCTATGAAAAACATCATAAAAATATAAAAAGAAATAGATTAAGAAAAGATAGATGAAAGAGAAATTGTGATGAACATTTGTCAATTCTCCGTCTTCGTTTCTCCGTTCTCTCGCTCCTCTTCATCTAAGATCGTGTCAAAAAAGTCTCTAATTCGTACATGGTTTGCCCTTAAATAGATGCCCCAACTTGGTAGAAGAATTTAGGTTTCCTTGTGTGATTAAAAGTCCAAAATTGTCTCCAGCGTGTTTTGGCGCGGCCGCGCGAAAATCAGTGCAATTCTCACACGGCTGCTCGAGAATCGCCGAAACGTTCTGCCCCAATTCTGCAGTTGGCGCGGCCACGCCAAAAATAGGCTAAATTTGGCACGGCCGCGCCGTCCAATTTTTAGCATATTTTTGTGTTTTTCCGTTTTTGGCCCTTTTTTACCTTTTTTTGCTCTTTTCGTCCTTGGAACTCCCAAGTCGTCAAGTTGTACCTAAAATACAATAAACCACTCATGGGTCTGATACCATAGCTCTTAAGATTTTATATATATATATATATATATATATATATATATATATATATAAGATGATAAATATGCATAAATCTTGAATAAAATATTATTTAGATTTCACTCTTTTAGCATTTTCTAAAAAAGATAGACTTTTGTGAAGACAAAACATGAAAGTTTCAACTATCAATCATATTTCAAATCAAAAGTGGTTTATTATTGCATCTCTTGAAATTTGTAAGTATATTTTTAAAATATTTATTAAATGTTAAAACGCTATACAACGTGTGTTTTTTTTATGAAGTCCTGAACAGTAGCATGTGATGCTTGTCTTCAAGGTCGGCCCTAGGCAGAACCACGAGGTGGCAAGGAAGGACCTTGGTTTCCCTAACTTTTTCCTACATACATATTTTCGACAAGTATTTATAAATAAAATTCGGTATTATGAATGTGAACATTGTTGATATACCTTTACTCTAAAAAAATTATTTTTTAATTATTCACTGCAAAGGCTAATTTCATCCTAGAATGTGATGAATTATATTTTATAGATGAAAATTCTATGGATGACAATATCATTTATGAGCTAGAAACTTACACACTATCGATGATCGGATTAAATAACGCATCGGGATACGTATGAAACTTTGGAAAAGGACCGATAAACTTTCAAAGTATCAACTATTTACCAATGTTTTGAAAACCGCACCGGACCGGCCGATCTGACCGGTTCAACCGCAAACTGCCACCATGTCCGGTTCGGTTAGATGTCAAGACCCAAAATGCTCAACAAACCGGGTCAACCACCAAAAATCCGGTTTAACCGGTAAGAACCGGGTAACCCGAAGACCAACCCAAAAACCGGTTTTTAGCTCACAAAAAATTTCATCGTCGGATCTACGTCGTGGGTTATTGAATCTTGTCGGAAATGGTTGTTGGTGAACGGATCTAGGTAATATGTGACCCAATCCAAGTAGTAGCTGCCACAGCTATCCACCAAAGAAAAGAAAACGAAGAAGGTGAAAGTGAAATGAAGAAAAAAAAATGAAAAAATAAGTGGAGAAATAAAGTATATGTTTGGGTGGAAATGAGAAGAATTAAGAACAAACAAGGACAAAGAGAAGAAAAGAAGGAAGTAAGAAGAGAAGGGGATAGGGATTGGGGAGTGTGGTCTGTGCGTGAAAAGAGGAGGAAGAAAGAAGAAAGAAGAAAGAGGAGAGAGAGAGAGAGAGATGGGTGAGAAGAAAATTAATAATTTTTAATTCTTTTTCTATAAAGTGATGAAATGGAATAAAATATAAAAATATATAATATATTATATTTGAGATATTAAATAAATAAAATAATTATATATAAAAAAAATGTAAGAAATCCGGTTGGACTCCGGTTGAACCGGTCCAACCGTTACTCGGTAGCTTGATCGGGTCGATGTTCGGTCCGGTTTTCAAAACATTGCTATTTACCATATTTTAAATAAAACTTGTTTAGGATTGCATTTCTTGAAATTTTTAAGTATACTTTTAAAATATTTATTAAAAGTTAAAATTGTATGCAAAGTATAATTTTTTTTCCGAAGTCCTGAACAGTAGCATGTGCTACATGTCTTCAAGGCTGGTCATAGGCAGAACCACAAGGTGGCAAGGGAGGGTCATAGTTTCCCTAACTTTTTTCTACATCCATATTTTCGACAAGTATTCATGAATAAAATTCAGCATTATGAATGTGAAGATTCTTGATATCTTTACTCTAAAAAAATATTTTTTTTCTAATTCAGCAAGAGCTATAAAGACTAATTCCATCCTACAATCCGATGAATTGTATTTTATAGATGAAAATTTAATCATGTATTTAAAGTTATCTAGAATAATGATTGGATGACAATTTCATCTATAAGCTAGAAACTTATAACCATTTAGGATTGCTAGTAAGGTGTATGTGCGCTGCATGTGTTGTATTATTCTTTTCTATGTCTTTCTTAATTATGCATTACGCATGCTCTATTTTACCAAAATAATATTAATACATTGATAAAATGTATAAATATCTCCTTACATTGTTAAACTTTTGCAGTAGAATCAAATTTTATTTAATAAAAAGTACATTAACAAATTTGTATTGTGTTCTAATTCAATTGACAATTACTTTTCGTATTTTTTTGAAACCGATTTTTTTTTTGTTTTTGCACTTTTCTTTTTCGACTCTTCCACTAATTTTCTTCATTTTTATGAAAATATTGAATGATACTTACATGTTTTTCTAAGCGGTTATTCTCTATGTTTCTTGTAACCTATTCTTTATTACTTCCCAATTTTCAACTTCAATTATCTCATTTGTTATAAATATGAAACCTTTGCGTGTGTAGAGCTGATGAAAATTATAATTTGTTTAGTTCATTTTTAAGAGTAATATTTCTTCTGTAACTGTTTTTCAATTATTAAAGATTCCTTTCTATTTGGTATTCTTATAAATATTTTGTACTTGACATTATTTATTAAATATTGTGTATTTTTTTCAATCTAAAATGTTTTTAGTTATTTTATATTTTCTAGTAATTTTGGATGATAGATGTTTATACTAATACTAATATATGGTTTTTTTTCCTAATAAGGACCTGTTTGGTTGTCAAGGTAAGACTAGTCTAAATAAGACAATTTTCCGTATAAAATATAGGCCTATTATTTTATAAGATGTTTGATGTTTGTTAACAAATCTTGAATTTCTTACATCCCATTATTTACTAGTGTTAGATGTTTGATTTCCTTAACATCAACCAAATTACTAAAAAATACTAAATTACCCTTTTTTACTGTACATAACTTTTTTCATCTTCTTTTTAATTTTGTTTTTCAACAAAAATCAAAAACATATTGTTTTTCAAAAAATAAATTATTTTTTCCAAAAAAATGTTTTTTTTTCGAATAAAATATATTTTTTAAATTTTTGTTTTTAATTCGAAAAAATATTCTTTAAAATAAATTTAATTTGTTTTATATTTTTTCCCGAAAAAATATTATTGTTTCTGTATTTCTAAAAGAAAAAGTTATTTATTTCCAAATATATATATATATATATATATATATATATATATATATATATATGTATGTATGTATATACATATTATTTAAATTTCCAAAAATCAATAATTTTTATTTTTTATTTTATTTTATTTATTTTTTAATAAATTATTTTTTGTTATTTTATACTAATTATTTTTAAACTTTTAATTGTATATGCCATTGTGATAGAGATACAAAAACTGAAAGGGCAATTTTGTCATTAATTTATCTTATTATATCACAACAATTTTATTGGACTTCCCAAGGTATTATTAGTTGTATTTCAATTAGTCATTATAAGCCATGACAAAATTATTTCGCCGGGTCGACCCGAAAAATAATAGAGTTAATCAAACATGAAACTAAACCTTACTATTTAGTTAATTTTCGTTAATATCCGCAAACAATCGCAACATAAGTGTAATGTTTCATAATAATGAGTAATTAATTATTTCCTTACAACCTTAAATTAGTTGAAATACTACACTAAATTAAGATGATTTTATATCTGTAAATGTTTAGAAATCAATGGGATCACAAGGATTTTTGCCAAATGCACAGAATTTGACAACTTTCTAAAGCAAAATACGTAAGGAGGCATGGTGAACTTGATTCCAAATTCATCCCTTCCATCTTGTATGATTAACTCATAGAACCAAAGTGAAGAAACTGAGTACAAATACATTTTTTGATATTTGTATAAAAAATAATCATTATCATATTTGATAAAGTCTGATTTGCCGAGATGATGATGTTGGTTCCTACATTGTCGGAGTCTTGGTCGGCCATCGTTCATGTGACACTGGAAGGGCTTTCCTGCCGTAGAAGCCGTAGAAGCTCCGACTGTCAGTTCAAAAAAATATAAATTTTCGGTCTAGTGTGTATTTTTTATAAAAAACACATTAGAGGGTACAAAATTTAAGTGAACCCCCTCTCTATAGGCATGTCATGCCTAGGGATGCAAGTCTCATTGGAGTTTTTCTAACTTAATTCTCCGTTGATTTGGGTCTGCCACACTTGTAATGGGTTTTTAGATTTAAACGTGATTTAGCTCGTTAAAAACGATGACTTGGGATTTAATCTCGCCCCAGGATCTAATCTCGCCGTCATTTGTGCTCTTCTTACATGTTTGAGCTTTTGATTTTGAGCCGCTTTTCTTGGGTTATGTCCATAATCTTGTTTATTGTGAGTGAAAACCCATATGGGCAAAGGGACTTGTTAAAACTAATGAACAATGAACATATTAGAATATTTTATGTGTATTATTTTCAATAGAGCTAAACACAAAAGAATAAAGTTAAACAAGGAAAAACTAATTACTATCAAATTAAATTCCTAAAGTATACACTAATAAAATTTCACAATTATAGTACCCATATGTATTTATATCTAATCATATTTCATAATTATTGTACCAATATATCTTAACTTCTCCCTCAAACTCAAATTGGGTAAACAAAGATCAAATTGAGTTTGGAAACGAATGTGTTGAACCGAATGGGTGAATGCACTTTAACTAAAAAAAAATCAACAGTCTGAGCAGCAAAACTTGACGAACAAAAGTTACAGCTTGAAAAATAAAAGAGGACTTAAAAATAATTCTCTAGACCTCCTCCTCAAATTAGAGGAGTATGCAGTAGACAACTCAATAGATCACGATCACAAGCAAAGAATTTCACCATTCTCTTCTCTAACAAAGGATAAGGTTGCCAGAAAAGGCAGAGGAAAAGGCTGCCAACGAACGCATATGATAATGTTGTCAATCAAGGGCAGACAAGGCTGCAAACAACAGTAGATGACAAGACTGCCAACGAGGCAAATAACAAGGCTGCCAACAAGGCAGCTGACAAGGCTGCCAGCAACGACAGATGAAAAGACTGTCAACAATGGCAGAGGCGGATTTGCAGTTGCATGTCAAGGCGGGAATCAAAAACACTTTGTAGAGACAAAAAGTAGGATAAAATCACCAAGAAATACCAATCTCACCGAAATAGCATATTACCAACCACAGGAAGATTCGCAAGAGGTTGGCGAACTCACGGAGAAAAAGACAGCTGAAAAACTAAGGACGGACGGGAGCTGACGCGACGGAAGGTGGTGGCGCGTGGGGCTCATGCCCGCCCTTTTCAGCCGTGAAAAGGGTGGGCGGCGTAGATCGATGGTCGACGAAGTGGGTGGTGAGAAGATAGGCGGCTGAAAATACGCATTTTCGAGAGAGAAGGTTTTGGAGAGAATTAGAAAAAGCCTAGGCAATGTTTGGAAGCGTTTTGGATCTTATTTTGATTTCATTTTGAGGAAATATGTTTTGGGGACATAATTTGAGAATGAAAGTAATGTTTGTTTGTATTTTGGAAGGAGACAAAATACACTGTAGCAGTCAAATCATGTTTATAGGTGTTAGAAAAATGTATTTTTTAAGAAAAAAATTGAAAGATGAAGTGATGTTTATTTGTTTTTTAGTGAAGACATTTTTTACTGTGGCAGTCAAATCATTTTACTGTAGCAGTCACATCATATCTGAATGAGAGAGAAACTTTTGAAATTGTTTTGAGAAAATGATTTGAAAAGTGTAATAAATCCCATTTTGTTTTGGGAAACAATGAAAGCAAAACAAAAATGCATCCAAACATAGCCCTAGGATTTTATCCTGGCTCGGATATCATGTTAACACTAATGAATAATGAACATAGTAGAATATTTTCTGTGTATTCTTCTCAATAGAGGTATGTGTATTTATACACAAAAGCTAAACAGAAAAAACTAATTACAATCCAATCAAATCCCTAAATTACACACTAATCAAATCCTGCAATTATGATATCCTTATATATATTAATATCTAATCATATCTCATAATTATGGTACCAATATATCTTAACAGGGTCGTATCAATATTAATGATCCTGATTTCGATATTGAATTTTTTATTAACCATTGACAGGAGAAAGCAAACAAATCAAGCGCTTCTGATTTAACAGTAGCATTCTCGAGGCTCATGGGATGAAATTTGTGTCTAAATCTTTAGTAAATGGACATACTGCTTCTGCATGTGAATTCGTCCAGATATACCTTATGCCTAAGCTCAAGGGCGAGTCAACCCTTGGTCAAGGGTGGACCGAAGGACGCCCTTAATTGATATTTTTTCTCTATATTATCCCTATACTAGTAATTGTACCCGTGCGATGCACGGGACAACAAATTGCATTGTTTTGATGTTGTAAGAATATAAACAAACATTTGATGTATCGTATGATCAAAATTCTATTATACTGGAACATTATTAAGTATACTACACACAAAAAAAAATGACATAACTTTACTGTTGAATAATTTTCCAAATGAATTGAATCAGCTAATACCAGTAGATTGAAAATTTGAACCAGGAAAAAAAATCATCAATTATGTCTTTCATGTTGAGCTTAAAAGTAATTAGATTCAATAACTAAGTTAACATAATCAAAACTAAACTATCGACAACATACCATCGTAAAATTGAAGGCCATCTATACATCTTGCATCGGAACTAAGTCCTTCTCCACTGCCCCATTTTAAGGTTGTTTTGCCACTGGAATTAACAATTGGAAAATTAAGAAACAAAAATAAATATAAACAATAAATTAAATATCGCATACAAACAATAAGTCTTGAAGGTCGACTTCCAATAGCTTGTGGCTCCGCCCATTTTTGGTTTATTTTCTCAAATCATCCATTTCAATAACATGTCCAATAACATATAAAATGAAATAATTGTTATACATAAAATTTGAAAACCTTGGTATAAATTAATGAAACACATAATATAACAAAATGAAATTACCTATAAGCCATGATGGAAAAAAATGTAAACTAATTGCCACACAATCAATAGGATGAAGAAGAATATAAGAAACAAAATCTAAAGTCGGGTTACCAAAAGAATAAGCCTTAGGTAGGGAAGAAATAAAATTCAAATGTTGCACATTCAGTAAAACGATGTCACAAAATCCGCTAAGGATGAAAATCAGATTTATTTACCCTTTTCTGTAAAAATCGAAAATCAGATTATTATAAATAATATCTAGGAGAATTTGAAGAAAATCGATAATAATATTTAAAATAATATTTAGGAGATACAAATTTGATAAAAAAAATCAAAAAATAATATTTAGGAGATAAAAATCTGATAAAAATCGAAAATAAAATTTAAAATAATAGTTAGGAGATAAAAATTTGATAAAAGATCGAAAATAATATTTCAAATAATTTTAATGAGATAAAAGTTGATAAAATATGAAAATAATAATTAGAATAATATTTAGGAGATAAAATATGATTAAAATCAAAATTATTATTTAAAATAATATTTAGGAGTTAAAAATTAGATAAAAATCGAAAATAATATTTAGGAGACAATAATCTGATAAAAAACGAAAATAATATTTAGGAGATAAAAAACTAATAAAAACATGATAAAACTCGAAAAAAATATTTAAAATATTATTTAGGAGATATATATATATATGATAAAATTCGAAAATAATATTTAGGAGATAAAAATCTGCTAAAAGTTGATAATTATATTTAAAATTATAGTTAGGAGATATAAATTTGATAAAACTAAAAAAAAAAAATTTATAATAATATTTAGGAGATAAAAATTTGATAAAAATAAAAAATAATATTTAGGAGACAAAAATATGATAAAAATAAAAAATAATATTTAAAATAATATTTAGGGGATACAAATATGATAAAATTCGAAAATAATATTTAAAATAATATTAAGGAGATAAAAATTTGATAAAAATTGAAAAAGAATTACAAATATGACATTAGGGTTTCTTAGGGTTGCCCTAGCGTTTCTTTCTTTTATATATAAGATATCTAGGAGATAAAAAATTGATGAAAATCGATAATAATATTTAAAATAATATTTAGGAGATAAAAATTTGATAAAAAAATGTGCACAGCAGAGATAGAGATAAAAATCTGATAAAAAT
>NW_012193720.1:1721796-1740436 GCF_000504015.1 Erythranthe guttata | reverse complement strand
TAATATTTAGGAGATAAAATATGATTAAAATCAAAATTATTATTTAAAATAATATTTAGGAGTTAAAAATTTGATAAAGATCGAAAATAATATTTAGGAGACAATAATCTGGTAAAAAACAAAATTAATATTTAGGAGATAAAAAACTAATAAAAACATGATAAAACTCGAAAAACATATTTAAAATATTATTTAGGAGATATAAATATGATAAAATTCGAAAATAATATTTAGGAGATAAAAATCTGCTAAAAGTTGATAATTATATTTAAAATTATAGTTAGGAGATATAAATTTGATAAAATTAAAAAATATTATTTATAATAATATTTAGGAGATAAAAATTTGATAAAAATAAAAAATAATATTTAGGAGACAAAAATATGATAAAAATAAAAAATAATATTTAAAATAATATTTAGGGGATACAAATATGATAAAATTCGAAAATAATATTTAAAATAATATTAAGGAGATAAAAATTTGATAAAAATTGAAAAAAAATTACAATTATGACATTAGGGTTTCTTAGGGTTGCGCTAGCGTTTCTTTCTTTTATATATAAGATATCTATCAGCTCACTCAATTTTTATTAACTAGTCCACCCAATATCTAAATTTATTAACTAGTCCACCCAATATCTAAATTGATATAAAAAAAGCCTCAATTTTTATTAATTAACTCACCCAAAATTCCTTAAAAAAAAACCCATTTTTTTCCTATTTTCTGATGTCGTCACAAAATAATTCTAAAAAAAATTTCAGGAGCGCTGCTCCCGAAGCCCCGAAAATTTTAAGCTCACTTTGTAACAAAATCCTGGATTCGCCACTGCCTACGTTCATGAATTCACAACAAAATCCTGGACTCACCACTGCCTACGTTCATGAATTCACAAAATCCTTGACTCGCCACTGCCTACGTTCATGAATTCACTCGAAGGTCTATGACTAGAAAAAAAACAACATTCTAAAGGAGGATACACAATATTTTGGCCTACGTTCATGAATTCACCCGAAGGTCTATGAAGGAGGATACACAAATTTTTGGCAGAAAACATTAAGTCTATACCATCAAATTGTATATATATATATAGTCATGTTGTCATTGAGGCATGGATATTGGTCTTACAATAATTAATTTCTGCTGAAGAATCAATCAAGGAAAAAACATTTCCATCAACTCCAACAAATTTAGAACCTTGGTTGACGTATAGTTATAATTGGTAAATTTAATTAATATTAGCTGAAATTTAAGATATTTAACTCCACATGACTAAAAAATTAAACATTTTGCCCTGCTCAAGATCGAAGATTGACAGGGTTTCAAGTCCAATAAACAACTGTATTGCTGGCATTAAACGGGCAGTATTGGTCAAATGAGAACTACTTCAAATGTAAAGCAAATGAAAACTAATTGAACAATTATAACCAAAATGCAAGCTCAAACATTTAATTTCTCAATTATGAAGACGGGGAATTCAATTATCCAATACAAATTGTTTTCCATCTCAACAAAATTTTGAAATCAACTACTTGGCTAAACCTTCTGCTATCCCCTGCAAAAAGAAGAACCGAAAAATCAGCTGAAAATTATACAAAGACAGATTAACAAAAGCCCATTAAAACAATGCAATTAAGAGATCTAACGAGAACCCTTATAAAGAAAAGTTAAGATCAGGCTGTGGCAAGTAAAAGTTTCTCGTGTAGTAGCAAAATCGATGTTGATCAACTTGTCAAGTTTCATCAGTGGAAAGTGTATATAAATTCACGTTATACAAACTTCCTTAACCAAAAAAAGCAAAAAAGGTCTAAATGTTGATGAGTTCTCGTCATGAAGTGTTCCTAAAGAAAGTCTTATATACAGAGTATATCAACTCGTAAAGGAAGTGTACAATAGCTAAACTGATATAGTTAGAAACTTAATGCTAATAGTTTAAACATATACATTTTCTAATGGAACAACTAGAGCATGCATCATGCACAAACAACTAAAACTCGAAAATTATGGCACAATTCAACCCTCTGATAGCGATTTCTTAAAGAGAACTTCTACTTAATCTCAAACCAGATACTAAAAAAAGAATGGAATGGTGGTAAAGTACTTTCAATACTAAGCTAATTCAATACTAGAAGGGTAAATTACAAACATCCCCTAAGGTATGGTCAATTTACACAAAAAAAAAAATCCCTCTTGTTTGGATAATTACATCTACCCCTCAACTATGATTTTTTCTTACACATCCACCCTTATGGTGTCAAATTTAACATAATCATCTAGATTTCGTGGAATGTTCTCTAGTTTGTACTCATTTTGTGTAAAAATACAATTTCCGGTGCACCACAATCTAATATATACAAGCCAAAAAACACATATTATGATCATCTTGCTTCAAAATGTAGAGTTCGACTGGGATAAAACGGATACAAAAGTGATAATATTCCATATAATCTCGAAGATTCCACTTAATTTGAGGAGTTGAGGGGGGGTGGTTGTAATTTACCCATACTAGAAATGTAAGATACAAAACGGCAACACATGGTCGAAACTAAGCTAATTCAATACTTATATCTTAGAATTTGTTCTCGGAATGCATATAATTTAGCGAAAGTGAAACAAAATCAAATCAAATAATCGATTTCACAATTGAGATAGTCTGGAGTTTAAGAAAAGAGTATTTATTAACCTCAAATATAATATTGCTAGGGGTACATGAAGACCCTAACCCTAGCACCCATTGATTTAGGGGGAAGATTAGATTTGAATTTGGCGCGAACAACGCCGTTGTTACCGTGAGGGCGAGCAACTTTGCCCCAAATGCACGCCATTTTCTTACCAAGGTACCACCCAACCTCCTCCTGTGTGTTCACTCCTTCTATGTGTATCAACGACGTGTTTGGATACAGGTTCGACTTCGACCGACACTCACAATTCTTTTTCACTCCATCAACCAAACACGACTTTAAATCAAAATCAAAATGAGGACTGTTCTGTTACGTGCAAGAAAACGAGACAAGAATTAGGAAAGAAGAAGAAGAAGTTCAGCCATGCAGCCGCAGCCATGCATTAGGATGGTGTTGTTAAATGCAGAGTCATAATTACTTTGTCGTCGAACTATAATGCATTTCGTAATAGCGTTTCTTTTAGTATTAGTAGTAGCGTTTTTTCTATTTTCTTATGTTAACAACAGCGAATGGGAGATCGACACGTCACAGCCTAGGAGCTACCTCCAGCTCGCCAGTCAGCCACTGAAAGTCGTGATTCTCATTTTGCGTTTTCTATTTTATTCAGCACTTTCTATTATTAGGGTTATATAAATAGTAAGAACGGATATGGAGAAGGCAGCTGATCTTTGTGTGTCTATCTTCGTCTTCTCCGTGAGTTTGAGTGTTTGTGAACTTAACCTTCGAAGCTTTTTCTGTGTCAAGGCTTCCCGGGTGGTTCTTGTATCCGTTGAACTTCATAATTCTAATACTACTGTTTCGTACGTGTTCTTATTACTGTTATTATTTCTACTATTGTTTTTTGGACGTTGCAAGTGGTATCAGAGCCGTCGATCCTCGGCGGTTCGGAACCTAGAAGAAAAAGGGTGTCATGGCTGAAGGAACTAGATATGCAGGCTGCGCAAGGAGATGGATCAGCTGAAGGACCAGATCCACTCCCTGGCAGAGAACAGTGGCAAAAGTAGAATGGAAAGCAGTAGAAATATGCAAGAAATGCGAGCTGGAATGGCAGTGATGTTAGCCAAACTTACCGGAGCTCCAGATCCACCAGTGGGGATGCCACGAGATCCAGATCTGGAGGGAGGGAGAAACAAAGGATAGAATCAAGGGGTCATGACTATCAAATGCCTACGAAATGCTCATCTGTGGAGTTCCCCAGGTTCGATGGTACAGATCTAAAGGGATGGGTGTATCGGTGTGAGCAGTTCTTTGACGTGGATGAAACTCCGATGGGGTCTAAGGTGAAACTGGCGTCCATGCATTTAGATGGGAGGGAATTACAATGGCATCAAACGTATATGAAGGCTAGGTTAACCAGGGAAATCCCTTACTGGGAGGAGTACATTCAAGCCCTCAACAGCAAATTTGGAACACTATTTGAAGATCCTATGTCAGAGCTTATGAACTTGAAGCAGGTTGGGCCCTTGCAGGATTTCTTGGACCAATTTGATGTACTAATGAATAGTGTGAACATATCAGAATCGCAAGCAGTCAGCTGCTTCTTAGGGGGAGTTAAACCGGAGATTGCGATCCCCATCCGTATGTTCAAACCTAAAACCATGATGGAAGTGGTGAGCTTAGCTAAGTTACAAGAACAGTCTATGGAGCTAGCCTCTCCCCGGAAATCCACCTTTCAACCAACCATTAGAGCTAATTACACACAACACAGACCCAACCCTTTACCCCTCAACCGAAACCACACTCACACATCTCATTCTCAGCCACACAAACCCTATCATTACCCTCAGTCTTCACCCTCTATACTACCTAAACCCCAAAATTACCCTACCAGAAACCCCTCTATGAGTCCAAACCGAAGAATACCTAACCAAGACCTTGATGAGCGAAGAGCTAAGGGTTTATGCTTTTGGTGTGATGAAAAGTATTCCAGGGATCACAACTGCCCAAAGAGAAGACAGATGTATGTAATGGAAATTGGAGATGATGAGATGAGTCCTGAGAGTGAACTGGAGTCTCCTTCTACACTGACTTCTGAAGAGAAGCAAGACTGGGATGGATATGAACCTATTTCTCATGTATCTGTGCATGCAATAATTGGAGCACATGACTACAAACCCATGAGGTTGAAGGGCTCCGCTAGAGGAAAGAGCATTAGAATACTGATTGACAATGGTGCTACTCATAATTTCATAGATATTGAGACAACCAAGGCACTAGGGTGTAAATTGGTAGAATCTAAGCCATTTTCAGTTACAGTAGCAGGAGGAAACAGACTGAGGAGTCAATACAAGTACACTGCATTTGTATGGAAGATGCATGGTGTGGAGTTTACAGCAGAGGTGATGACCTTACCCTTAGGCACTTGTGACTTGGTGCTGGGGATACAGTGGTTAGTGACCTTGGGGGACATCATCAGCAACTACCAAGAACTCAGAATGGAGTTTAACTATGGAGGCAAGAGAGTGATGCTTAGAGGTCTCCATCAAAATAATGTTAAGGTTGTTTCCAACAAGAAACTTAACAAAATCTTGCAGAACCCCTCTCAGATTACTTATCAATGCATTGGCACAATGCAAGAATGTGAGAAGTATGGGACATGTGAAGATGAAGCTCTCCACATTGAAGCAAGCTTTCAGTCATTGGAAGTCTGTCCAGACCAAACCTTGCACAATTTACTCACTGAATATGGGAGCTTATTCAAGGAACCTAAATCTTTACCTCCCAATAGATCACATGACCATCAAATTCACCTCAAAGGGGGCACTGAGGCAGTGAATGTGAGGCCTTATAGGTACCCTACTGTTCAGAAAACTGAGATTGAAAAGATTGTGGAGGAGCTACTGCAGTCAGGGGTAATCAGACCTAGTTCCAGTCCCTTCTCTTCTCCTGTGGTGTTAGTAAAAAAGAAGGATCATACCTGGAGAATGTGTGTGGATTACAGAGAGTTGAATAAGCATACTATCAAAGACAAGTTTCCTATTCCAGTGATTGAGGAGCTACTGGATGAACTACATGGAGCCAGTGTTTTTTCTAAGTTGGATCTGAGGTCTGGATATCATCAAATTAGAATGCAAAAGGAAGATGTGATGAAGACTGCCTTTAGAACACATCATGGCCATTTTGAGTTCCTAGTAATGCCATTTGGCTTAACTAATGCACCATCAACCTTTCAAAGCCTAATGAACACTGTGTTTCAGCAGCAATTAAGGAAGTTCATATTAGTGTTTTTTGATGACATTTTAGTCTACAGTAAGGACTGGAGCTCTCATTTGAAACAACTGAGAGAGACCTTGGAAATTTTGCACAAAAATCAACTATTCCTGAAGAAGAGTAAATGTTCATTTGGCACTACTTCCATTGAGTATTTGGGACATATCATAACCCCTATTGGAGTAGCAGCAGATCCAGCCAAAACACAAGCTATGGTGGAGTTGCCAGTGCCCAAAACTCTGAAGGAATTAAGGGGCTTCCTTGGTCTGACAGGGTACTACAGGAGGTTTGTGAGGAATTATGGAAACATAGCACAACCACTGACTAATCTTCTGAGAAAAGACAACTACAGATGGAATGAAGCAGCTCAGTTGGCTTTTCAAGAGTTGAAGCAAGCTATGACCCATACTCCAGTACTAGCACTACCAGATTTTTCTAAAGAGTTTGTGGTGGAGACTGATGCTTCTGGAAGTGGTTTGGGAGCTGTACTTATGCAACAAGGAAGACCTATCTCATTCATGAGTAAGGCTCTAACTCTTCAACAAGGTGGGCTGTCTACTTATGAAAAAAAGCTCTTGGCATTAGTAACTGCTATCCAAAAGTTGATGCCCTATCTGATAGGCAGTCATTTTGTGGTCAAAACTGACCATCAGAGCCTGAAATACCTCATGGACCAACGAGTTTCCACCCCAGCCCAACAAAAGTGGTTAGTAAAGTTAATGGGGTATGATTTCACAATCATATATAAAAAGGGAAAGGAAAATGTGGTGGTTGATGGCCTATCTAGAGTGAAAAACAACCCTACCTTGCTCACCTTAACCTTACATCACTGCCCATTTATAGAAGAGATTAAGGCTGTTTATGGAGAGGATCCCACCCTAGACAAGTTAATCACTGCTATACAGAATGGAACCAACAAGAAATCTTCTTACACTTGGAATAACAATCTACTCTTCAGAAAAGGGAAGCTCATGGTGGGAAACCAAGAGAGTTTAAAACAACTCATTCTTCACCACTACCATGCTTCCTCAGTTGGGGGGCATTCTGGCATTCATAGCACCTTGCACAGGCTCAGGCAAATCTTGTATTGGAAGGGTCTCAAATCTGATGTGTATAAGTTCATTCAACAATGTGATGTGTGTCAAAGAAATAAAGGAGAGACAGTGGCCTCCCTAGGGCTGTTACAACCTTTGCCTATCCCCAACAGAATCTGGGAGGAAATTTCCATGGATTTCATCAGTGGATTGCCCATTTCAGGTGGGAAGGACTCTATTATGGTCGTGGTAGATCTCTTAAGTAAGGGAGCCCATTTCATAGCCCTCAAACATCCCTACACAGCCAGCTTAGTGCCCCAAGCCTTCATGGATCATGTCTACAAATTACATGGAATGCCTAAGGTGGTTGTCAGTGATAGAGACCCTATCTTTATGAGCAGTTTTTGGCAAGAGTTTTTTGAAAAACAAGGATCTCAGCTACACACTTCCACAGCCTACCACCCTCTGACAGATGGTCAGGCAGAAGTGGTGAACAAGTGCCTAGAAACTTACCTTAGATGCATGACTGGAGATAGACCGAAGGAATGGATCAATTGGCTATCCTTGGCTGAATGGTGGTATAATACCACCTACCATTCAGCTATCCATACCACTCCCTATGAAGTCATGTTTGGACAGAAACCCCCTCTACACCTACCTTACCTACCCATGGAGTCACTCAATGACATGGTAGATAGAAGCTTGCAGAACAGAGAATCTACCCTACGCATCATTAAGGATCACTTACAGAAGGCACAAAATCGAATGAAGGTACAAGCAGATAAGAACCGGAGTGAGAGATCTTTTATAGTGGGAGATTGGGTTTTTGTGAAGTTACAACCATATAGGCAACAGTCAGTAAGGGGTCACACGTATCATAAGCTGTCCGCAAGGTATTTTAGTCCTTATAAAGTGATTCGTAAGGTTGGAGAGGTAGCATACACACTGGAATTGCCCGAAGGCTCTAAGATTCATCCTACATTTCATGTCTCGCAATTGAAGAAGAAAACAGGCACACATATCAGTCAAAAACATCTCCCCACTTCAATCACTGCACACGGGCACATTTTACTTGAACCCCAGTTTGTTCTTGATCGCAGGATGGTTAAGCGCAACAACCGAGCAGCTACGCAGCTCTTGATCAAATGGTTCAACATGGCCAAAGAGGATTCCACTTGGGAAGATTATGAAGACTTTCAGCGGCGTTATCCGACGTTTTGTCCTTGAGGACAAGGACAGTTTGAGAAGAGGGAATTGTTACGTGCAAGAAAACGAGACAAGAATTAGGAAAGAAGAAGAAGAAGTTCAGCCATGCAGCCGCAGCCATGCATTAGGGTGGTGTTGTTAAATGCAGAGTCATAATTACTTTGTCGTCGAACTATAACGCATTTCGTAATAGCGTTTCTTTTAGTATTAGTAGTAGCGTTTTTTCTATTTTCTTATGTTAACAACAGCGAATGGGAGATCGACACGTCACAGCCTAGGAGCTACTTTCAGCTCGCCAGTCAACCACTTAAAGTCGTGATTCTCATTTTGCGTTTTCTATTTTATTCAGCACTTTCTATTATTAGGGTTATATAAATAGTAAGAACGGATATGGAGAAGGCAGCTGATCTTTGTGTCTCTATCTTCGTCTTCTCCGTGAGTTTGAGTGTTTGTGAACTTAACCTTCGAAGCTTTTTTTGTGTCAAGGCTTCCCGGGTGGTTCTTGTATCCGTTGAACTTCATAATTCTAATACTACTGTTTCGTACGTGTTCTTATTACTGTTATTATTTCTATTATTGTTTTTTGGACATTGCATGTTCCCCGGACATATAGTCGGACTCTCTCACCCTGCCGCCCTTTCACCATCACCGCCGATGCATCAAAGCTTTGCTATCTGAGACTGAGGGGGAACCCTAAGATTTATTTTTAACTCTTTTACATTGGACTGTGGGGCCCACTTTACATTCAAATTAAATAAATCATGGAGTTTACATATTTTCTAAACAATATTGAAAAATATTAATTTTTTTATAAATGAATTGTTAACCATTTGTAGAAGAGTGGTTATATATGTTGGCGCAATTTTGGCGTACACATATTTTTTTACCATAATTTTTTATCTTTTTACTTTAAATTTTTACCATTTTACATTTCTTTTACCAAATCCTATAATCTTTTAAAAACAGAATTTGAACATTCAATTAAAAAAATTTAGATATTCAACAACTTTTAGAATGGACCCAACGAATATAGACCCGAGGTAATGTTTTCGTTTTTGCTCGAATCTTCAAGTACTCGTGTGATATTACTCGAGCACATGCCATGTACTCGCGTAATATCACACGAGTACTTGAATTTTTTTTTCTTGTGGTCGTGTGATTTTGCACGACCACATGTCATGTGTTTGCGCAAAATCACACGAGGAGATGAGTATTTCTTTTTGTTCGGTTATTTTACGCGAGCACCTTCTCTGTGGTCGTGTGAATATACGCGAGACCTGAGTCGGTGCCCGTGTAAAATCACGTGACCATTTTTTTTTTAATAAATAATATATATTTTGCTTACTTTATTTATTTGAAAACATGAAGTATGCATAAATATTGAGGAAGATATGGAAACATCCGAGCTACATGATTTCAGTCAATTTTTCATAATTTCTACGCTGATCGACTAGCTTTGTGCACGGCGTTAAGTACTAGACATAGGTAGATTTTACGTATTCTTTTATGTTTTTGTATGTTGAACTTTGTTATTGTATTTGGATGTTGAACTTATCTATGATATTTGGATGTTGAACTTTGTTATTTGGTTTTAAATTTAAATTTTGTAACATTAAAAAAAGAAAAAAAGAAATAATATATATGTATACTCTCGTGGTTTCACACGAACAAGGACAGTTTGATCGCGTGATATCACGCGAGCACACTGTCTCTGTTCGTGTGAAATCACGCGAGTAACGTAATTAAAAATAAAATAAAAAATCTTTACTCGCGTGATTTCACGCGAACAGGGAAGTTTTGGTCCCGTGATATCACGCGAGCAAAACATTCCTGTTCGTGTGAAATCACGCAAGTAAGGATAAAAAAAAAAAATTATAATGATAATAATAATAATAATAATAATAATAATAATAATAATAATAATAATAATAATAATAATAATAATAATAATAATAATAATAATAATAATAATAATAATAATAATAATAATAATAATAATAATAATAATAATAATAATAATAATAATAATAATAATAATAATAATAATAATAATAATAATAGTAATAATAATAATAATAACAAATCAACTCGTACAAAAATAAATAAATAATAAATAAAAAATATATACTCGCGTAGTTTTACGCGAACAAAGAGCTTTTGCTCCCGTAGAATTACATGAGTACGTGTTCTCTGTTCGTGTAAAACTACACGAGTACAATTATTATTATTTTTTTTATGGTTTTAACATATGTTATATATAAAAGAAAGAAACGTTAGGGCAACCCTAAGAAACTCTAATGACATCTTATATATAAAAGAAACAAACGTTAGGGCAACCCTAAGAAACCCTAATGACATTTATGTAATTATTTATCTTTAATTTTTTTTTACTAATTTCCTAGTTAAATTTTTCAACAACTATCAAAATTGACACTGAAATGTGAAGAATCCTTCCGGCTTCAATCTCCTATTTTTCATCAATATAATATATCTCAAATTTTAAGAGATAAAGATAGAAATTCGATTTATTAAATCTTAACATATTTATTTGGATTATAAATCTTACCATGTAAAAAAACTAATGTTATATAAATATGAATGGTACTACTTTATTCTATTTTACCATGTTAGTATATTTTTTTATTATGTATTAAATTGATTATTCTTTTATCACTTTTAAAATACGATCATGTGCATCGCACGGGAAAAAAATGCTAGTTTAAAATACAAAATATAAACAAAGTAATTTTTTGACACAATAAAATAGAAAATCGAGTAATCGTTGAACACAATCAAAATAGAAAATTGAGTAATTATTCAAAATAATAAAAATAGAAAAACGAGTAGTTGTTCAACGAATCAAAATCTTATATATAAAAGAAAGAAACGTTAGGGCAACCCTAAGAAACCCTAATGACATTTATGTAATTATTTATCTTTAATATTTTTTTTTAACTAATTTCCTACTTAAATTTTTCAACAATTATCAAAATTAACACTGAAATGTGAAGAATCCTTCCGACTTTAATCTCCTATTTTTCATCAATATAATATATCTCAAAATTTAAGAGATGAAGATAGAAATTCGATTTATTAAATCTTAACCTATTTATTTGGATTATAAATCTTACTACGTAAAAAAACTAATATTATATAAATATGAATGGTACTACTTTATTCTATTTTACCATGCTACTATATTTTTTTTTATTATGTATTAAATTGATTATTGTTTTATCACTTTTAAAATACGATCATGTGCATTGCATGTGAAAAAAAATGCTAGTTTAAAATACAAAATAGAAAACAGGGTAATTTTTTGACACAATAAAATAGAAAATCGAGTAATCGTTCAACACAATCAAAATAGAGTTATCGTTCAACACAATCAAAATAGAAAATCGAGTAATCGTTCAAAATAATAAAAATAGAAAAACAAGTAATTGTTCAACCAATCAAAATAGAAAAACGAGTAAACAAAAAACAACACAGATCATATTAAAAACACCAAATATTGTACAAAAAATAAATAAATAAACAATAAGTTAGAAAATAGTAATAGGCCCGACTCCGACTGCAGTAGCTTCTTCCCTCGCTCTCTTCGCTTCCTTTCTTGTCGTAATTTTCCTTCTACGATCGGATGCAAGAACTCCCTGATCTCCAATACGATCCGGATCATCCGGATTGTTCGACTTCAGACCCAAAGCTTTCATTAAACTCTTCCCTCTACCTCCAGCCATCTACAATTTAACAGAAAAACTGAATTAGTATTTAATTTAAGAAAAAACTAAAAAAATAATTAAATAAAAAATAAAAAAAATTAAAGTTGCTCGTGTGAAAACACGTGAGCAGATCAATTTTACTCGTGTGCAGGCACACGGGGGAAATAGATCTGCTCGCGTGTTTTCACACGAGCAGCAAAAAAAATGGATCTCGTGTGATTTTAGGCGAGCTCGATGAACTGAGCTCGCGTGGTTTGACACGAGCACAAACCACATATTTGCATAATAACACACGACCTCAATTTGTTTTTAATATTTTATAATAAAAAATATACGTATTTAAAAAAAAATTACATTCTTCTACTCGCGTGGTTCTACACGAGTAACTCCACTGTACTCGTGTAGAATCACGCGAGTAATACCAAATGCTTCGTTTTAAAAAAACAATTCAATAATCGTAATCTACGTAACGAAAAAATAAAAAATAAATGTAAGAATTACCTCCGATGTGTTACCGTCTCGGTCGGGATCTGAAATCGAAGTCCAAAAGCTTGAGAGAGTTTGTGAGGATATTTACCTTTTGATTTTTGAAGAATGGTAAAAAAAAATGCATGCACGATTAAATGGCGCCTGCACAAATCATTTAAGTTTGTAGAATCAATATTCATCTCTTAAAGGCCAAGTATCTTAGTGGCCATGTATATACGACTCCATCATTTTTAGGATCGGCAATTGAATCGGGCCTAACCGAAGCCCGATGGCTCGGCCCGGTTATATTTGAGGCGAGCCTACTTTTTAGTGAGTCAGGACAAGTTTGAGCTATTTTACTAAACTCGATTTATTTATGAGCCGAGTTTGAGTCAACTATGGTTCAACCCGAATAAGTCCCCAACTAAGCATCTTTATTATTCTAGGTTTAGGGGCTATATCTCTTTCACCAATAAACCCAACCCTTTAATATTTATTATAAATAAAAGAATCATTCATGTATATGTCAATATTACCCTCAACCCTTTATACCCAATTCTTAATTGTAACCCCAATTTAATCAATTTTGTCCACAAAAATCCAATTTTGTCCACAAAATCCGATTTTGACCAGTAAAATCCAATTTTGACTTTTCTTTTTCAAAATCTTTTTTTTTTCAAATTTGTTTTTTTTTGCCGCTGGATTCTGGCGTTGACTTTTCGATATTTTTTTTTCTTCCGGATTTTTTCGCCGGTTTCCGGCGTTGACTTTTTTTTTTCCTTTCTTTCTTTCTTTTCTTCCTGATTTTTTCACAAGTTTCCGACTTTGACCGGCGGTCTCCGGCGTTGACTTTTTTTAGTGTATTTTTAAGTAGCTTTTTTTTTTTTGTTTTTTTTACGTCCGCCGCTAAACGTTGACCGTATATGTGCTGTCAGTAACAATAAATTAACGTAATTATACTGTCAATGACAGTTAATTAACATAATTGTACTGCCGTTCAATACATTTATTTAATTGTTCTGCCGTTGAAAGTAAATTAACGTAATATTATTATTTTTTATTTTTTGTCATTCTTTTTATTTTATTTTTTTGATTTGTTGACAAGTCAACGTAATTATATTACTGTCGTTGACAGTAAAATAATTGTAAACACAATAATATTACTGTCAACAACGTCAATAATATTTTTTTTTGGGGTTTTTTGTTTTGTTTGAGTAATTCACGGAGTAACGTAATAATATTACTGTCTATTATTGTAATATTACTTCAAACACAATAATACTATTGTGGTTGACGGTAATGTTACTGTTGTTATAGTAATATTGTTGTCAACCACATCAATATTATTATTTTGTTTGGATTTTTTTGTTTGTTTGAGTTATCCACGGAGTAACGTAATAAATTACAGTCTATTATTCTAATATTACTGTGGTTGACGGTAATATTACTGTTGTTATAGTAATATTACTGTCACTCAAAGTAATATTAATTCTTTTGGCTTTTTATTATGTATACATTTGTTGAACGGTCAACATAGTAATATTACTCTATTAAACAATAATCATGAGTTTTGTTGTGTTAATATTACTGTGCTAAAGATTAATATAGCAATATTACTGTGTTAAACTGTAGTTTAGTTAATTTTAATGTGCTTAACAGTAATATAGTTAATATTATTGTCAATCACAGCTATATTGTTGTTTAAACGAAAAAAAGTTACAGAAAGAAAGAAAATAAAATTTAAAAAAAAAATCAAAAAAGTTAACGGCGGAGACCGCGAAAAAAAATCGGAAGAGAAAAAAAAAATTAAAATTGAAAAGTCAACGCCGGAGATCGGCGTTGACCGGCGTCAACGCTGGAATCCGACGGGAAAAACAATTTGAAAAAAAAAAGTTTTGGGTCAAAATTGAATAATTTGTGAAATTTGGGGGCAAATTGAGGTTAAATAAAGTTAAGGATGAAATCGGAGCATATTAAAGTATGAGGGGTTATTTTAGTCATTTACCAAAATCTGGACCATGTGTGGACTTTTTGGTAAAGGAGTTTTTTGTCTGGATCTCTTTAAGAATAAGTACCAATTGATGGGCTTATTTGTAACGACCCTTTATAAATATGCTATTTAAACACATATAAATTTTTATTTATAGATCAATTTGCAATTGATCATTAAATCATGTAAATAATTAGGAAAGCAACAAAAAAATTGAAAATTTGCTATTCAAACATGTTTTTAACTTTTTAGAAAATACAAAATGACCCATAAGGTGTCTGTCATGTTTCTTCATGTTTCCAACCTGAAATGTCTCCGAAACGCGAAAACTTTAAAAAGTTGAAATTTTCGTACTACATACCTGTTAAGTGTATATTTACACACTTAATTATACCTTTTAATTGGAGCTTTTGGTATGTTTTAACGATAATTGGTGCTTAAAATGGCTATTATTTGTATTTTAGGTGCAAATTGAAGAATTGGCAACTTATGGGGTGAAACCTGCAAATTCGGAGAAAAAGTGGGCCAAAAGTGAAAATATCGAAACTCTGAAGAATTGAAGACCGGACGGCCGTCCGGATTTTAAAGCTTATTCTCGCACGGCCGTCCGGAAGAACGTATTGGCGCAGTGAAGGAATTTTAATTACACAAGGAAACCGCCCTTTTATATTTTTGCACCCTATTTAAAGGCCAAAAAACACACAATTATATCATCTATCAATCATTATCTTTTATCTTTCATCTTTCTACACCACAAAACGCGAAGAACGAAGATCAACGAAGACTCAAGCATAGTTTTTTTTATTTCTTTTATTTTTATTTTGTTTATCATAAGAATTACGAGTAGCTAAACTTTTAATCTAGGATTTTATTTGAACCCTATGTGGTGATTCAAACCTATTTTTCTAATATTATGCAAGTTTAAATTCTATGATTATTTCTTCTATTTGATCTTATTTAGCGCATGAACTTAGCTAATTTATGTTGCTATGTGTTATTGTTAGAATTGATTGACAGATCGTTTTAATAATTAGAACAGGGATAGAAGAGCCTTCGAGTACTTTTCACCGGATGAGTGTGTTAATTGCATTTACCTTAGGTAGCCGTTTACGAGACTTGTTATTTAATGCTTTATTCATAATTGGTTTGCATAGACATATAGTGAATCGGTTATAAATAATAGACTCATAATACACGCGACAGCGGGTTATGAGTAATTGAGTGTCTCGGGTTAATAATCGGGAATCGTAACTTGCATGATAGAGGTTAAATGGGTGATGATTTATCGCATAGGGGGAAGATAAAATCCTAGATCTGTTTTTATATTGATATTCTTTCTTGTTTTTTTTGCTTTCATAATTAGTTTAATTAATTAGTTGACTAAATTTGACAACTTTGCGTAGGCTGGATAAAAATCATAATTGTTAGAATTTGGTACTTAGGATTAGATAATTTGAGTATTCCCTGTGGGATCGACATCCGACTCTCACGAGTCCACTTTTACTACTTGTTTGCGATACGTGCACTTGCGTGTTTGGTATTTAGCACCCAACTAGTTTTTGGCGCCGTTGCCGGGGAGTACGGCTAAATTATTTATTTATCCTAATATTAAATTTGAGCAATTTTTTTTTACTTCAGCCGTTTTGTTTTATTTTATTTTATTATTTTATTTTATTTTGTTTTAGGTACTTTTTATGCGAAGAGGACACGACACGAACTTGCTACCTCTTGATCCCGAAATTGAGCGAACGTTTAGGCAAGCCAGGAGAAATCAACGGTTAGCTCAAAACGCTCCCGCAGCAATGGAAGATGAGATTAATCGTGGGAGAGATAACCAAGGGCGCCTACCGAATGCGGTGGGGGAAATCATCAATGAGCAAGAGCAACGCCAGCTAATTAATCCACCACCTCGTCAACGAGCACTGCATGAGTACACCGTTCCAACACTCAATGGGTTTCAATCAAGCATCCAGCAGCCCCCCATTGAAGCCAACAATTTCGAAATTCGAGCGGGACTCCTCACGATGCTCCAAAACAATGGTTTATTCAGTGGATTGGCTCATGAAGATCCACATCTCCACTTGGTCAACTTTCTCGAAACGTGTGACTCGCACAAGATGAATGGAGTATCACCCGAAGTACTGCAACTCCGCCTGTTCAAGCACTCCTTACAAGGCGCAGCCCGAGAATGGTTACAAACTCGCGCACCGCACTCCATCTTGTCTTGGGCCCAGCTAGCACAACTTTTCATGAACACATACAACTCCCCAAAAAAAACTGAGAGAATCCGGAGAGAAATTCAAAATTTCATACAAGAAGCCGGTGAAGCACTATTCGAGACGTGGGAGCGGTTCAAACAATTAGTAAGGAGGTGCCCGAATCACGGACTGCAAGAGTGGCGCCAACTGCAAATATTTTACGATGGATTGCAAGACAACTCGAGAACCGTGCTCGACTCTGCAGCTGGAGGTATGTTCATGAGTTTGACCTACGACGAAGCATACGAACTCTTGGAGCGAATTGCTAGAAATAAATACATGCGGGCATCGGACCAGTCGAATAGCGGAGCAGTCAAGACGGGAGGAATTTTGGAGTTAGACGGGGTCACTACAATCACGGCCCAATTGGAGAAGCTATCGAAGCAAGTAGCGGCTTTGCAGACTCAGCAAGTCCACGCATTCCAAGTTCCCGACCAGCGCGTAGAAGAAACGGAGTCTCTGAATTATGTGCATGACACCAACCGACAACAGAGGAACCCGTACTCCAACACGTACAATCCGGGATGGAAGGATCAGCCTAACTTTGGGTGGGGAGGAAATCAGCAAGGACAAAGGCAAGCACCACCTCAAGGTCAACCGCCTAATTATTCACGACCAGCTCCCGGATTCCAAAATCTGCCTCAAGCTCAACCTCAAGGTGGAGATCTCGCAAATATCTTCGCGCAATTTATGACAACCACCCAAGCCTCCATCCGAAATTTGGAAACACAAATGGGTCAACTTGCAACCCAGCTAACCGCGAGACCATCGGGAGCACTGCCGTCAAATACAGAAGATCCTCGGAAGAACAACGTCGAGCAGTGACACGCTGTGAGTTTAAGGAATGGGAGACAAGTGGAGGAAGCTCCACGAAAAGAGAAGCAAAACACAGTGAGTGAGAAGCCGAGCGTGATTGGGGAAAAAGAAGCAACTCACGAAGAACCCCTATCATCCCCAGTGAAATCACGAGCCCCTCCAATTCCATATCCTCAGAAGCTTATAAAGAAGAAGCTCGATGCTGATTATCAAAGATTTTTGGACAAGCTGAAAGAAATCCAAGTAAATATTCCGTTTATTGAAGCCCTTCAAAAGATGCCAAAGTGGGTGAAGTTCCTCAAGAATCTCGTGACAAAAAGGAAGAAATTGCAAGGGAACGAGATGATCCAACTCACGGAACAATGTAGTGCAATTCTTACACGGCCCCTTCCACAAAAACTCGGCGATCCAGGTAAGTTCACTATCCCTTGTACTATAGGAGATAAAAATTTTAGATCGCTTATTGATTAAGGTGCTAGCATTAATCTTATGCCTTATTCTACTTATCAAAATCTTGGGTTAGGTGAGATTGAACCTACGGCTATAACTCTTCAATTAGCCGATAGGTCTTTAGTTTACCCAAAAGGTATTTTAGAGAATGTGCTAGTAAAGGTGAACAAATTTTTCTTCCCGGTTGATTTTGTTGTACTCGATATAGATGAAGATAGGGAGATACCTCTTATTTTAGGGAGACCGTGTTTAGCCACTTCGAAAACTCTAATTGATTGTGCTAGTGGTGATCTTACAATGACGGTGCATGATGAAACGATCAAATTTAATGTTTTTTGTGCTAATAAAAATCCATGTGAGAATAATGAGTGTTTTACTATTGATCTTATGGATTTTACAAATCATCAAAAATTTGATGTTTCAATTTTGGACCATGGGAAAGCATCGTTGAGTGCAGGAGATGACGACGGAAAAGGGAATCGGAAGGAACACGTTTATTGTGCGGACTCAAGTTCAACTCCTCCTAGAGATAGTCAAAAGAGTTGGGGTGCTAACGGTGATGAACGTGCAAGGAGGATGTGGCCACCTAAAGAATCAAACGAGCATCATCGGGGGGAATTCAATTGCCAAGTGACTTCGGTCACGTTAGCTTGAACAAAGAAGCAGACAAAGTCCGGCTGAAGACTGTAAACTTAGCGCTTCTCGGGAGGCAACCCGAGATTTCGTTTTTTTTTTTTTTTTTTTTTTCTTTCTTTTATTTTATTTTATTTTAATTTTTGTTTATTTTGTTGGTTTTTAGTTTTAT
>NW_012193720.1:1705520-1719347 GCF_000504015.1 Erythranthe guttata | reverse complement strand
AAGTGTTGGGTAGTAAGTGATTTTGGATATGATTTGGGCCTTCTTTGAACCGTTTGAGCCTTTCAAACCTTCATTTTTGTAGAATTTATCCTTGTATCCTTGATGTGTGCCTTGGTGTAAAAGTGTTCTTTCTTTTAGACAATATGTATAGGTATAAAAGTGGATATTTTTGATATATTATTCTTTAGAGATAGATAGATATTTATATATAGATATATATATATATATATATATATATATATATATATATATATATATATATATATTAATTCGATTAAGAAAAAAAAAAGAAGAAGAAGAAGAGATTAGAAAGGAGAAATAGGGGCTAGTTGTGAATTGGGTTGAAAACTCGATCCATTGCCTAAAAGGCAAAAGTGTTGATGCGTGAATTTTGGAGAATCTAGTTTATTACAGTCTCTAGAGGTGAATTCATTGTTTCAAACGCCTATCTTTCAAATTTTGGCGTAATCACCTCACTTCAAGAAAAATTAGCCACACATACCCATATTACCTACCTCGGACCAAAGAGCCTAACAATTGAAAGCCACAAAGTCCCAATGATCCCAATAGCTTAATATTCAATATTAGTTGAGTAGAATAATTTGGTGAGTATTTGGAGTCAAATATATGCATGTAAGTATAATTTTTTTCTATCTTTAACTTGCAAATATTGGATACTTGAAGCAATTGTATGATTTGTGGTTTTTGGTACCGTTGAATGTTAAGCTTGCGAATACCTAGGAACTATCATCATAATTGCAAGTTTTGAAAACGCGAAGTTGACCAATCGATCTATGTAATGAGATGTATAGTCGTGGTTTGTGCTCTTAAATTGATTTTACTTGAGGACAAGCAAAAGTTCAAGTTTAGGGGTGTGTTAAGTGTATATTTATACACTTAATTATTCCTTTTAATTGGAGCTTTTGGTATGTTTTAACGATAATTGGTGCTTAAAATGGCTATTATTTGTATTTTAGGTGCAAATTGAAGAATTGGCAACTTATGGGGTGAAAACTGCAAATTCGGAGAAAAAGTGGGCCAAAAGTTAAAATATCGAAACTCTGAAGAATTGAAGACCGGACGGCCGTCCGGATTTTAAAGCTTATTCTCGCACGGCCGTCCGGAGGAACGTATTGGCGCAGTGAAGGAATTTTAATTACACAAGGAAACCGCCATTTTATATTTTTGCACCCTATTTAAAGGCCAAAAAGCACACAATTATATCATCTATCAATCTTTATCTTTTATCTTTCATCTTTCTACACCACAAAACGCGAAGAACGAAGATCAACGAAGACTCAAGCATAGTTTTTCTTATTTGTTTTATTTTTATTTTGTTTATCATAAGAATTACGAGTAGCTAAACTTTTAATCTAGGATTTTATTTGAACCCTATGTGGTGATTCAAACCTATTTTTCTAATATTATGCAAGTTTAAATTCTATGATTATTTCTTCTATTTGATCTTATTTAGCGCATGAACTTAGCTAATTTATGTTGCTATGTGTTATTGTTAGAATTGATTGACAGATCGTTTTAATAATTAGAACAGGGATAGAAGAGCCTTCGAGTACTTTTCACTGGATGAGTGTGTTAATTGCATTTACCTTAGGTAGCCGTTTACGAGACTTGTTATTTAATGCTTTATTCATAATTGGTTTGCATAGACATATAGTGAATCGGTTATAAATAATAGACTCATAATACACGCGACAGCGGGTTATGAGTAATTGAGTGTTTCGGGTTAATAATCGGGAATCGTAACTTGCATGATAGAGGTTAAATGGGTGATGAATTATCGCATAGGGGGAAGATAAAATCCTAGATCCGTTTTTATATTGATATTCTTTCTTGTTTTTTTGCTTTCATAATTAGTTTAATTAATTAGTTGACTAAATTTGACAACTTTGCGTAGGCTGGATAAAAATCATAATTGTTAGAATTTGGTACTTAGGATTACATAATTTGAGTATTCCATGTGGGATCGAAATCCGACTCTCACGAGTCCACTTTTACTACTTGTTTGTAATACGTGCACTTGCGTGTTGGGTATTTAGCCCAACTATACCATACAAGAGATTTTATGTAAGTTTTTTTTTAATATAGAGGGATTTGGTACATGATTTTGCAACACAATGGAGGTTTATGCAAAATTAATTTATTCATTGAAAATCTAAAACTGTTTTCTTAAATTAAGTACAATACATCAATTAATTTACAATATGAAAAATAAAACAATAATAGTCGAGATAGAAGTTGGAATGAATTCTGAAATTACTTATGTTTCTTTTACATATAATTAGCCTATAATAAATTATATAAGTATATATAATAATTCTAATAATATAAATATATATTTTTAAAAAATCAATTGTTTTACATAGATTAACAAACTAAATTATATTAAAAATTGAAAAAAAGAAACAGAAAAACCACCACATTTATTAAGTTTCTATTAAGAGGGTGAAATCATATTTTCCTTTACACATGTTATAGGTGAAAGATGAACACTGGCCTGTGGTATAATTTAAAAAGGAATTTTATATATAAGTCTCTTACCAACCATCTTTATTATTCTAGATTCAAGGGTTATATCTCTTTCGATAATAAGCCCATCCTTTTAATACGTATTATAACAATAGGCAAAGTCAATGTATATGAAAAAATTACCCCCAACCATTTAAACTCGATTCCTAATTATAACCCTTATTTAATTTCAATATAATCAATTTTGATATTTTTTTTCCAGAATTATTTTTCCGTCAGTTTCCGGCGGTCTCTACCATTAACTTTTTTTTTCCTGTCTGTTTTTTCCGCCGTCGGTTTCTGCCGTTGACCAATCTCCCACATTTTTTTTTTCTGTCTGCTTTTTCTTCCGCCGGTTTCCGGCGTTAACTTTTTTCAGAAAATAATTCCCTATAATTTTGTATCCCTTTTTTTACATCCGCCGTTGAACGTTGGTCGTAATAGTACAATCATAAACAGTAATTATACTGTCAACCACATCAATATTATTATTTTTTTGGTTTTTTTTTTATTTTGTTTGATTTGTTGATAGGTCAACGTAATTATATTACTGTCGTTGACGGTAAAATTATTATAAACACAATAATATAACTGTCAACTACATCAATATTTATTTTTGCCGTTTTTTTTTTTTTGATTTGTTGACCGATTAACGTAATAATGTTACTGTCTACTATTGTAATATTAATGGAAACACAATAATATTACTCTGGTTGACGGAATATTACTGTTGTTACAGTAATACTACTGGGGATGACAATAATAGTACCATCAACCACATCAATATTAATTATTTTATTTTTTTGTGCATAAGTCCCCAACCAATCATCTTTGTTATTCTAGGTTTAGGGGTTATATCTCTTTCACTAATAAGCTCATCCCTTTAATATTTATTATAAATAAAGGAAACATTCATCTATATGCCAATATTACCCTCAACCGTTTATACCCAATTCTTAATTGTAACCCCAATTTAATCAATTTTGTCCACAAAAATCGAATTTTGACCATAAAAATTCAATTTTGACTTTTTTTTGGAGCATACTTTAATATGCTCCAATTTCATCATTAACTTAATATAATCTCTATTTGACCTCAAAATTTACAAATTATTCAAATTTGACCCAAAATTTTTTTTTTTCAAAAAAAAAAAAAAATTTCCCGCCAGATTCCGGCGTTGACTTTTCAAATTTTATTTTTCTTTCTTTCGTATTTTTTCACAGGTTTCCGGCAATGACCGGCGGTCAACACCGGTCTCCGACGTTGACTTTATTTTTCTTTTCCTTTTTTCTTTTCTTTTCTTCTGGATTTTTTCGCCGGTTTCCGGCGTTGATTTTTTTTAGTGTTTTTTTTTTTTAAGTTTTTTTCTTTTTTTTTTTGTTTGTATTTTTTTTTACGTCCGCCGCTAAATGTTGATCGTAATTGTGCCGTCTTTGACAGTAAATTAACGTAAGTATATGGTAATGACAGTTAATTAACGTAATTGTACTGTCGTTGACAATACATTTATGTAATTGTGTTGCCGTTAACAGTAAATTAATGTAATATTATTATTTTTTATTTTTTGTTGTTTTTTTTTATTTTGTTTGATTTGTTGACAAGTCAACGTAATTATATTACTGTTGTTGACAGTAAAATAATTGTAAACACAATAATATTATTGTCAACAACATCAATATTATTATTTTTTTGGGTTTTTTGTTTTGTTTGAGTTATTCACGGAGTAACGTAATAATATTACTGTCTATTATTGTAATATTACTCTAAACACAATAATATTATTGTGGTTGACGGTAATATTACTGTTGTTATAGTAATATTGCTGTCAACCACATCAATATTATTATTTTGTTTGGATTTTTTGTTTGTTTGAGTTATTGAAGGAGTAACGTAATAGTATTACTGTCTATTATTGTAATATTACTTTGGTTGACGGTAATATTACTGTTGTTATAGTAATATTACTGTCACTCACAGTAATATTAATTCTTTTGGTTTTTTATTATGTTTACATTTGTTGAACGGTCAACATAGTAATATTACTCTATTACACAATAATAATGAGTTTTGTTGTGTTAATATCACTGTGCTAGAGATTAATATATCAATATTACTGTGTTAAACTGTAGTTTAGTTAATTTTATTGTGTTTAACAGCAATATATTTAATATTATTGTCAATCACAGCAATATTGTTGTTTAAACGAAAAAAAAAGTTACAGAAAGAAAGAAAAGAAAAGAAAAAAAAAATCGAAAAGTCAACGCCGGAATCCGGCGGGAGAAAAAAAGTTTTTTTAAAAAGAAATTGAAAACAAAATTTTTGGGTCAAAATTGAATAATTTGTGAAATTTGGGGTCAAATTGAGGTTAAATTATGTTAAGGATGAAATTGAAGCATATTAAAGTATGAGGGGTTATGTTAGTCCTTTACAAAAATATGGACCATGTGTGGACTTATTGGTAAAAGAGTTTTTTGTCTGGATCTCTTTATGAATAAGTACACATTGATGGGCTTATTTGCAATGACCCCTTAAACAGGAATTTTATATATAAGTCCCTTACCAACCATCTTTATTATTCTAGATTCAAGGGTTATATCTCTTTCGCCAATAAGCCCATCCTTTTAATATGTATTATAAAATAAGGCAAAATTAATGTATATGACAAAATTACCCCCAACCCTTTAAACCAATGTTTTGAAAACCGAACCGGACATCGACCCGGTCAAGCTACCGGGTCGCGGTTGGACCGGTTCAACCGGGGTCCAACCGGGTTTCGTACATTTTTTTATTCATAATTATTTTATTTATTTAATACCTCAATTATAATGTATTATATATTTTATTATTTTTATACTCTATTCTTCTCTGATCACTTTATAAAACAAGAATAAAAAATTATTAATTTTCTTTCACTCCTTCCTCTCTCCTCTCTAGCTCTCTCTCTCTCCCTTCTTTCTTCTTTCTTCTTTCTTTTCACGCACAGCCCCCCCCCCCCCCCCCCCACCCAAACGCCTTTTGTTCTTCCGGCCTTCTTTTCTTCTCTTCCTCCTTGCTTAAAATGAAATCCTCCCGTTTCCCCCCAAAAATAAATTTTTTTTCCCCCCTAATTTTTCAATCCTTTTTTCATTTTCATTTTCATCTTCTTCGTTTTCTTTTCTTTGGTGGATAGCTATGGCAGCTAACACTTGGATTGGGTCACATACTACCTAGATCCGTTCACCAGCAACATTTTTGACAGGATTCAGTAACCCACGACGTAGATCCGACGATGCCATTTTTTTTAGCTAAAAACCGGTTTTTCGTGTTGGTTTCCGGGTTACCCGGTTCATACCGGTTGAACCGGATTTGTAGTGATTGACCCGGTTTTTTGAGCATTTTGGGTTTTAACATCTAACCGGACCGGACATGGCGGCGGTTCGCGGTTGAACCGGTCGGACCGGCCGGTCCGGTCCGGTTTTCAAAACATTGCTTTAAACTAGATTCATAATTATAACCCTAATTTAATTTCAATATAATCAATTTTGATATTCTTTTTCCATAATTATTTTTCTGTTAGTTTCCGGCAGTCTCTAGTGTTAACTTTTTTTTTTTCCTATCTATTTTTTTTTCCGCCGCTGGTTTCTGGTGTTGACCAATCTCCCACATTCTTTTTTTTTTCTGTCTGATTTTCTTCCGCCGGTTTCCGGCGTTGACTTTTTTCAAAAAAAAAATCCCTATAATTTTGCATCCCTTTTTTTTACGTCCGCCGTTGAACGTTGGCCGTAATAGTACAGTCATTAACAGTAATTATACTGTGAACCACATCAATATTATTATTTTTTTACTTTTGATTATTTTGTTTGATTTGTTGACAAGTCAACGTAATTATATTACTGTCGTTGACGATAAAATTACTATAAACACAATAATATAACTGTCAACTACATCAATATTTATTTTTGCCGTTTTTTTTTATTTGTTAACCGATTAACGTAATAATGTTACTGTCTACTATTGTAATATTACTGTAAACACAATAATATTACTCTGGTTGACGGAATATTACTGTCGTTACAGTAATATTACTGTGGATGACAATAATAGTATCGTCAACCACATCAATATTAATTATTTTATTTTTTATTATGTTTGCCTTTGTTGAATGGTTAATATATTAATATTATCATGTTAAACAATAATAATGATTTTTGTTTTGTTAATCTTATTGTTGTAGAGAGTAATATATCAATATTATTGTGTTAAACTGTAATATAGTTAATATTATTGTGTTAAACAGTAAGATAGTTAGTATGATTGTCAATCACAACAACATTGCTGTTTAAACGGACAAAAAAATGTTGAAGAAAAAACAATTCAAAAAAAATCAATGCCGCCCGGCGTTGACCGCCGGTCAGCGGCGGTAAAAAGAAGAAAAATAAAAAGAAAAAAGAAAAAAATATCAAAAAAATCAACGCCGGAGATCGACGGGAAAAACAGGAAAAAAAAAAGCAGCTTACGGTGGTAACAGACGAAATTGTACTCAAAATTGAGTTTTGGGTAAAAAATGAATAATTCATGAAATTTAGGGTCACGTTAAGGTTAAATTTAATTAAATGATGAATTGGAGCATATTAAAATATGAGGGGTATTCTAGTCGTTTACACACCTCTCGAGAATGTCTGGATTTTTTTGTAAAATAGTTTTTTTATCTGGATCACTTCACGAATAAGTATTCCATGATAGGCTTATGTGTATGAACCCAATTAAAAAAAACGTAAACATATTTTAACGAGATCTAAAAATATAAATTAGTAATATGGTTTAATTCATAATGGTTTATTTACATTAAGATTACTTTTTAAAATATGTAAAAAATTATTTGATTATTTCAATAGTAAAATCACGTGGCATTAGAAAGAAATCGAAATTCAACGGACACAATAATTAATTTCATGTAGACCTCTGGATATCATAAAAATAGTTGTTCAAACAGCACAAGACGGGTGTCGCTTCGCCCCTCCCGCGCAAAACTCCTATCCTAAATAGTAAATCCATAAAAGAGTGCTAACTACTAACTAATATCTACTAGTTTTACTTTAACCATATCATAAAGAGTATTGAATTTATAATAGGATAACTTAATATATTTTAATTCTGTATGGAGAATCCATGCAAGAGAGATTCCTATCCTAAACTAATTACAACTACTCTTTCTCTATGGCCTATTTAAGTATTCCCCCATAGCCTATGTCTAATGCGTCTGTTTCAACAATTTTAGGTAAGATAGGATCTACAAGATGAAGACACGGGGTTTTTAAGACTTGTAATTGTTTTGCTATTCTATTGATATTTGGACAATAGTCTAGGACATAGTTTAAACTCACAAGAAATCGATGGAGTTGTGTCTTGTCAATGATTTTATCTGGAAATTTGTTAAATTGAAGAAATCTTTCAATTGGAGTGATAGTTCTTTTAGAAATATAATGTCCTAGGAATCGCATTTTAGTTTGGAATAGACTTACTTTGCTTTTTTTTTTTAAACAACCAATCCATTTTGCTTAATAATGTAAATAAAAGTTTTTAAGTGTTTGAAATGTTCTTCAACTGAATTAGAAAATATTAAAACATCATCAATATAGACCATACAAAATTTTGAGTAATCATTAAAGATTTCATTCATTATTCTCTGGAATTCCGACGGTGCATTTTTTAGATCAAAAGGCATTACATTACATTCATATTGTCCAAACGGGACGGTGAATGCTGTTTCATATCTATGTTTTTTAGAAATTTGTATTTGCCAGAATCCGGACATCATATCGAATTTAGAAAATATAAAGGAACAATGTAGTTTTTGTTAGAGATCTTTTTTGTTTGGGATTGGGTATCTTATCCATTTAAGTGGTGTATTAAGTGGTTTATAATTAATGACTAATCTAGGGGTTCCTCTTTCTATTTCAGATTGTTTATTTACATAGAAAGCAGCACAACTCCATGGAGATCGTGATTTTGAGATGAGCTTTTTCTCTTCTAAATATTGAATTTCTTTTTTGCAATATTCTACTAGTTCGCTATTCATTTGGATAGGTCTAGATTTTGTAGGAATTTGTGCTTCGTTAAAATCCTTATCGTAAGGGAGATCGATGATATGTTGTTTCCTGCTCCAAAAGGCATTAGGCAGTTCAGAATATATCTCGGATTCAATTATTTTTTGGATATTTTCATTTTTTTGTTGTAATACTGGTAACTTCAACTGATGTTGCATTTTTTTATGAGAAATTTCTTCTTTCAAGATTTCTAGATTAAAAATCTTCTCATGTATCAATAAATTGATAGTGTTTTCATGTATGGAATGGGCTTTTAATAGGTTAAGGTTCCTTGTTCTTGGTTTTTCCAAAAATTCAAAAATTAATTTCTCATCCTTCTACCTAGAGGATATAGATGCTTTATCAACTCTATAAGGGATTATTAGGTTGATAAATGGGGTACCTAGGATTATTGTGTGATGCATATCATTAACAAGCACAAATGAGATGTGTAAAGAGATGCCGTAAAAAAACAAAAGTCAACGCCAGAGACCGGCGGTGACGACGAAATTGTCCATAAAAATGTGTTTTGGGTCAAAGTTGAATAATTTGTGAAATTTGGAGTCAAATTGAGGTTAGATTAAATTAAAGGATGAAATTAGAGTATATTAAAGTATGAGGGGCTATTTTAGTCTTTTACAAACCTCTGGACTACATATGGACTTTTTTGTAAAATTGTTTATTGTCTGGAAGTACCCATTGATTATCTTATTTGTAAAGTTCCTTATAAATATTTGATGTATCCATTTTAAAGTAGCACATGTATTGCTACCATATAATAAGTACATCAAGCAAAAAAAGTTAATAAAAAAAAGTCTCCCCAAAAAATACAAGTTAGAAATTCATAGTGTAACAAACAAAGTGAAACACCGTTCCAAAAGAAATAGAGAATTACTAGAGAAAAAACTTACAAATATGCCACTTGGATTGTGATGATGTTAAATACTTAGATCACCTAGGGTAGTGTGGTAAACGAGTTGGGAGAGCAAAGCGGATCACTAGTTTGCCAATTGGATGGTCCTAAGGTCCCTATGAAAATAACACACATGAACTAAGCCGGGGGTTGATCCGGCGGAAACCCCTCCGACCCTCAAGTCAGATGTACGGATCGTGGAGATAGCAGAGAGAATATGAGCTCCAGAATAATCGTGAATAGTGGAACGTACCTTAACAAATGAGTAAAAACCTCTATTTATACCTCGTTGATCGGGATGGGTTTATTTTGTTGGGCCGAAGCCTTAGCGTGCCCAATTACTAGATGAATTGTGGGCCCATTGTGTCGGCCCAATTAGGTATATCATTATGCCCAATTACAGATTAACGTAATAATATTACTGTCTACTATTATAATATTACTGTAAACACAATAATATTACTATAAACACAATAATATTACTGTGGTTGACGTTGCTGTTGTTACAGTAATATTATTGTGGATGACAATAATATTACTGTCAACCACATCAATATTAATCATTTTTTATTTTTATTATGTTTGCCTTTGTTGAACGGCTAACATATTAATATTATTCTATCAAACAATAATAATGATTTTTGTTGTGTTAATATTACTATGCTAGAGAGTAATATAGCAATATTACAGTGTTAAATGTAATATAATTAATATTTATGTGTTAAACAGTAAGATAGTTAATATGATTGTCAATCACAACAATATTACTGTTTAAACGGGCAAAAAGATATTGAAGAAAAAAAAATTAAAAAATATAAAAAAAATCAATGCCTCCGGGCGTTGACCGGCGGTCACCGGCAGTAGAAAGAAGAAACACAAAAAGTATCAAAAAAGACAACGCCGGCGGAAAAAAAACACGAAAAAAAAGTCAACGGCAGCGACGGACGAAATTCTACTTAAAATTGAGTTTTTGGTCAAAATTGAATAATTTGTGAAATTTGAGGTTAAATTAAATTAAATGATGAATTGGAGCATATTAAAATATGATGGAGTATTTAGTCTTTTACATACTTATGAACAATATTTGGATTTTTTTGTAAAAGAGGTTTTTATCTAAATCAGTTTACGAATAAGTATCCTATGATGGGCTTATTAGTAATAGACCCAATTTAAAAAACCGTGCACATATTTTAACAAAAACTAAAATATGAATTAGTCATATGATTTAATTCATAATGGTTTATTTACATTAAGATTAGTATTTAAATTATGTAAAAAAATTAGTTGACTATTTCAATAGTAAAATCACGTGGCATTAGAAAGAAATCGAAATTCAACGGAGATAATAATTAATTTCATGTAGACCTCTGGATATCATAAAAATAGTTGTTCGCAAGACGGGTTTAGCTTCGCCCTTCCCGCGCAAAACTCCTATCCTAAATAGTAAATCCATAAAAAGAGTACTAACTAATATCTACTAGTTTTACTTTAACCATATCATAAAGAGTATTGGATTTTTAATAGGATAACTTAATATATTTTAATTCTGTATGGAGAATGCATGCAAGAGAGACTCCTATCCTAAACTAATTACAACTACTCTCTCCCTATATATACAACTGCCCAGTTATTCACATTGCTAAATTAATTTGATTTGATTTGATATCTCTCTCTCCATCATATACATATATCGCCCCTCTTTTCTCTCTCTCTTGATTTAGTTTTAATTAGTATCGATGGGTGGTGTTTCCTTTGAAGGAGGAAGTCCTCCACCTTCGTACCCCGGCAAACTCACACCCTATGTTCTCCTAACTGTTTTGGCCGGAGCCGCCGGTGGTTTGATTTTTGGCTACGATCTTGGTATATCTGGTACGTATATATAATCTTTATGAATTACTATATCCATATATACATATTCTTATGAATTATTTTGACATCGTTCCGTCTTTCTTGAATTATTAGGTGGGGTGACTTCTATGGCGCCTTTCTTGGAAAAATTCTTCCCCGACGTTTACGAGAGGCAACAATCGATCACGTCGACCAACCAGTACTGCAAGTTTAACAGCCCCACACTCCAATTGTTCACATCCTCCCTCTACTTGGCTGCCCTCTTCGCCTCCTTAGCCGCGGGGGAGGTCACCAAGAAATTCGGCCGTCGTATATCCATGATGATGGCCGGTTTTATCTTCTTGTTCGGCGCCGCCCTCAATGCCGGTGCTGTCCACCTATCCATGCTCATCTTGGGCCGTATTCTACTTGGCATCGGCATTGGCTTTGCTAATCAGGTATTTTATTTTTTTATTTATTTTTCTTTGTTTTTAAATATGGTTATGCATGATATTTAATTTACTAAACCCAATTAATTTCTTGAATTAACGTGTGTAGTCTGTGCCTTTGTATCTTTCCGAGATGTCTCCGTACAACTACCGTGGAAGGTTCAACATTTGTTTCCAGTTGATGATCACAATTGGGATACTATGCGCCAATTTGATCAACTTCGGGACGGCCAAGATAAGCGGCGGCTGGGGGTGGCGCCTGAGCTTGGGCCTTGCCGGAGTCCCCGCCGTGATAATCCTCATCGCTTCCTTCTTCCTCTCCGACACACCCAACTCCATGGTCCAAAGAGGGAGGGAGATTGAAGCAAAAGCCCTTCTGAAGCGCATACGTGGCGTTGATGACGTGGACGCCGAATTCAACGACATGCTGGCGGCCAAGAACGAAGCAGACCTCGTGGAGAGTCCGTGGAGGAATCTTTTTGGAACAAAGTGCTACAGACCCCAACTTGCCATGTCCATTCTCATCCCTTTCTTCCAGCAGTTCACCGGGATCAACGTCATCATGTTCTACGCTCCGGTGCTCTTCCAGAGCCTCGGTTTCGGTTCGGACGCCTCACTTATTTCGTCAGTGATCACCGGAGTTGTGAACATGTTTGCCACCGGAGTGTCAATCTACGGTTCCGATCGGTGGGGGAGGAGGAGCCTCTTCCTCGAAGGCGGCGTGCAAATGTTCATTTTCCAGTCACTCATAGCGGGGCTAATCGGGTGGAGATTCGGGGTGTCGGGAAACGTGACGGATATACCCTTTTTGGTTCGCGGCGGTGGTGGTCGTGTGCATATGCGTGTACGTAATGGGGTTCGCGTGGTCGTGGGGACCGTTGGGCTGGCTGTACCCGAGCGAGATATTCCCTCTGGAGGTCCGGTCGGCTGCACAGAGCGTAACGGTGGCCGTCAACATGGCATTCACATTCATAGTCGGGCAATGCTTCCTCACAATGCTCTGCTCCATGAAGTACGGTCTATTCATATTCTTTGCTTTCTTCGTCGCGGTGATGACACTGTTCTGCTACTTCTTCATGCCGGAGACAAAGAATATTCCGATCGAGGAGATGACGCAGGTCTGGAGGAGCCATTGGTTCTGGAAGAGATTTATGAATGAGCCAAATGACCCTGTCAATAAGGCCATCGCCATGAGCAAATTGAGAGACCGAGTTTGATATATCTATCTAGGGAACTTTTGTGTTTTTCTATTATTCCTAATTCCTGCTTTTGTATAAATATATAGATATAGATAGTTTAATTAGTTGGAGGAGGAACGAAACATATTATTGTTTCTCAATATATATATTTATTTTCCCATTCTTTCATGATTTGTTTTTTGAATTTACTGTCATTTTTCCAAACATGCATAACATTATTTGGCTTAATCATACCAGCAAACGTATCTTAATAGTGTATATATACATATGTGCACACACATTTCAGTACAACATTTTGGGTCTTATACGACTGTGACTAGGGGTGGAAATTGGAACGAAAATTCCGATTTCCGCCGAATCCGATCCGAAATATTCCGATTTTGGAACGACTTTTTCAATTCCGAATTCCGAAATTCCGATTTCCGAAAATTCCGAAAAAAATCGGATCGGAATCGGAAATACATAACAGAATTTCGGAATTTCCGATTTCCGATCCGAAATTATTCCGATTATTTCCGATTATTTCCGATTTTTCCAATTATAATATTATTAATATTTATTACTATATATAATATATAATATATGTATATATCTATCCGCCTGTACTAATTACTAGTATATTACTAATATTTTTTTTCCAATTACTAGTATATTACTAATATATAATATATTATATATTATAATATATAATATATACTATATGTGTGTAATAAGGGGTAAGACGAGTGTAAACGTCATAAAGTGTGAGCATGTCCTGTAATGCTACTGTGACAGTGCACAATAATTACTATGAAGAACATAAACATTAGAATAAAGGGAAATTCCGGAAATTCCGAAATTTCCGAAAA
>NW_012193720.1:1680512-1705398 GCF_000504015.1 Erythranthe guttata | reverse complement strand
TCCGAAAAAATCGGAATGGGAATCGGAAGTCGTTTTTGGGTTTCCGAAAAAACACCCAAAACTGTGACGCAACCTCTACCACCGTGCCGAGGTTGCTGCCACACACAACCGCTTCCAACGCGCCACTACCGCTGCCATTACGAATTTCGAGGCGTAAATTGGAATTGAGTTAGACTCTTTGTGTTATATTTAGGGTAAATTGGGTTCTTATGTTAATAGGTTTGTACGAGTTACTGTGTTTTTGAATCACGTTCCTAACAAATTAGCTATGGAATTCATATGGTAGTGAAAGTACATGTGATGAGAATTACGGGATATGCTCGACTGAGTCATAGAAATTAAGCCATTTTTCTTCTTCTTTTATTGTTTCTATTTATATGAAAGATTAAAGAAGATGTAGAAATTAAAGGATATATGACCAAAAAAATCATCTTAAAAAACATCACTTTACAAATAAGTTCATCAATGGGTATTTATTCATAAAGTGTTGGAACCACGGCTGCACTTTGACGATTGATCACGAAATTTGTGGATTGAGGCTTGGACTCCATTTGTTCTCCAATTTTATAGGTAACAAGTTGCTGCAGTAAAAGCCACGATAATATGGAGATAGGCAAGGTGAGGCGCGGACTAGGTCGCTCTCTTAAGACGAATTTCACGATCCCTTCTCTAATGAGGTGCAAAAAGGTTCCGATCGTGTCGCCTATGGGATACAACAGCCCAGCCTATCTCTCCGCTGTAACTTCACCGAAATTGCACGTTCGAGTGAAGTAGAAGCTTACACCCGACCCACAACAAGAGCTCTAAATATATGTATATAGTATAGAAGAAAAGTGTTTCTTTTTTTCTCTTCTCTCTCGTGCCTTGTAAAACCACAAAGTCCCCCTTTTTATAGTATAAAATATGACCACCATAAAACCTCTATTTAATATAGAATTAAAGGAAAATATTGAGATTTTATGAGACAAAATAATGTCTTTGGAAGTTTCAAAATATTGTTCTAAATGACCTCATAAATTGGTCAAATAAAATATTTAATAAAATACTATTTTTATTAAAAATCCCAACATAAAGAGATTCAGATAATAAATTACTTTACAAAAAAGTCCACACATGGTCTAGAGGTTTGTAAAAGAATACAATAACCCCTCATATTTTGATATGCTCCAATTTCATCCTTTAATTTAATCTCACCTCAATTTGACCCCAAATTTCACCAATTATTCAATTTTAACCCAAAACACAATTTTATGGACAATTTCGTAAGAGTCGGATGTCGATCCCACAGGGAATACTTAAATTATCTAATCCTAAGTACCAAATTCTAACAATTATGATTTTTATCCAGCCTACGCAAGTTTGTCAAACGCAAGCTTGTCAAATTAAATCAATTAAGCAATTAAACTAATTAAGAAAGAAAATAATCACGAGAAAATATCAATATAAAACAGATCTAGGATTTTATCGTCCCCCTATGCGATAATTCAATACCCAATTAAACCTCTATCATGCAAGTTACGATTCCTGATTATTAACCCGAGACACTAAATAACTCATAACCCCGATGTCTCGTGTATTATGAGTCTATTATTCATAAACGATTCACTATATGTCTATGCAAACCAATTATGAATAAATCATTAAATAACAAGTTTCGTGAACGGCTACTTGAGGTATTATCTGTATGTCTACGATAATACATGCAATTAACACACTCATCCGGTGAAAACTACTCGAAGGCTCTTCTATCCATGTTCTAATTATTAAAACGATATGTCAATCAGTTCTAACAATAACACATAGTAACATAAATTAGCTAGGTTCATGCGCTAAATAAGATCAAATAGAAGAAATAATCATGGAATTTAAACTTGCATAATATTAGAAAAATAGGTTCGAATCACCACATAGGGTTCAAATAAAATCCTAGATTAAAAACTTAGCTACTCATGTTCTCTACGAAAAGCATAATAAAAGTACGAAAATTCATAAAAGTTGAAAATAAAAGTAAATGGAGAACTATGATGAAGATTCATCAAGTCTTTGTGTAATTAAACTTGCTTCACTGCGCCTCCTCGTGATCTCGGACGGTCGTGCCAAATTTGGTGCTGAAACTCGGACGGCCGTCCGGGCTTCAATTCTTCAGATTTTTTATTTTTTCACTTTTTTGGCCCATATTTTCTCTGAAATTGCAGTTTGTACCCCATACTTTTCCAATTCTTGAATTTGTATTTAAAATACAAATAATCAACATTTTAAGCACCAATTATCATCAAAGAACACAAAAAGCTCCAATTAAAAGGTACGATTAAGTGTAAAAATATACACGTAACACCTACACTCTCGTATTGAATCGACTTTAATCAGCTAATGTTGGTTTGTGTTGTTTGTAGCTGATTTTGTTTTGTGTTGTTAATTATGGTGGTTTAATTTAATATTGAGATTACATTTGTTAAGTTGGATAATATTGTCTTGCGTTATTGTCAGCTAATGTTTGTTAGAGAAGTATATGGGTTTAATTATGGTGGTTTAATTTAATAAGGTTTGTGTGAGAAGCATTGGTTTGTTTCTATGGCTGATTTTAGACTTTATTTTATGTTATTGTTAACAAGTTTGGACTATGTTGTGTCTGTCATGTGTTAAAAGGGGCCTTGACAAATAAGCCCATTAATGGGTACTTATTAATAAAGAAATCAAGACAAAAAACTCATTTACCAATAAGTCTACACATGGTCCAGATTTTTGTAAAGGACTAAAATAACCCCTCATACCTTAATATGCTCCAATTTCATCCTTAACTTTATTTAACCTCAATTTGACCCCAAATTTCACAAATTATTCAATTTTGACCCAAAATTTTTTTTTTCATAAAATCTTTTTTTTCAAAAACTTTTTTTCCCCACCGGATTCCGGTGTTGACTTTTCAATTTTTTTTTCTTACTGATTTTTTCGCCGGTTTTTCGGCATTGACTTTTTTGTTTTTTTGTTTTTTTGTTCTTTTTTTTTTCTTTCTGTAACCTTTTTTTTCGTTTAAACAACAATATTGTTGTGATTGACAATAATATTAACTATATTACTGTTAAACACAGAAAAATTAAACTAAACTACAGTTTAACACAGTAATATTGCTATATTAATCTCTAGCACAGTAATATTAACACAAAAAACTCATTATTATTGTGTAATAGAGTAATATTACTATGTTGACCGTTCAACAAATGTAAACATAATAAAAACCCAAAATAATTAATATTACTGTGAGTGACAGTAATATTACTATAACAACAGTAATATTACCATCAACCACAGTAATATTACAATAAAAGATAGTAATATTATTACGTTACTCCATGAATAACACAAACAAACAAAAAATCCAAACAAAATAATAATATTGATGTGGTTGACAACAATATTACTATAACAACAGTAATATTACCGTCAACCACAGTAATATTATTGTGTTTACAATAATATTACAATAACAGACAGTAATATTATTACGTTACTCCGTGAATAACTCAAACAAAACAAAAAACCCAAAAAAATAATAATATTGATGTTGTTGACAGTAATATTATTGTGTTTACAGTTATTTTACTGTCAACAACAGTAATATAATTACGTTGACTTGTCAACAAATCAAACAAATTAAAAAAAACTAAAAAATAAAAAATAATAATATTACATTAATTTAGTGTCAACGGCAACACAATTACATAAATGTATTGTCAACGACAGTACAATTACGTTAATTTACTTTCATTCACAGTATAATTACGTTAATTTACTGTCAGTGACAGCACAATTACGGTCAACGTTTAGCGGCGGACGTAAAAAAAAAAAGAAAAAAAAAACAAACTTAAAAAAACACTAAAAAAGTCAACGCAGGAGACTCCCGGAAACCGGCGAAAAAATCCGGAAGAAAAGAAAAGAAAAAAGCAAAAAAAAAAAAAAATAAATAAATAAAAGTTAATGCCGGAAACCGGCGAAAAAATCCGAAAGAATTTTTTTTTTTGAAAAGTCAACGCCGGAATCCGTTTTATTATGAAAAAAAATATTTTGTGAAAAAAAAAATGTTTTGGGTCAAAATTGAATATTTTGTGAAATTTCGGGTGAAATTGAGATTAAATTAAGTTAAATGATGAAATTGGAGCATATGCAAGTATGCTCCAAAAAAAGTCAAAATTGATTTTTTGTGGTCAAAATTGGATTTTTGTGGACAAAATTGATTAAATTAGGGTTACAATTAAGAATTGGGTATAAATGGTTGAGGTAATATTGAGATATACATGAGTGTTTCTTTTATTTATAATAAATATTAAATGGATGGGCTTATTGATAAAAGAGATATAGCCCCTAAACCTAAAATAATAAATATGCTTGGTTGGGGTTTTATGCACAAGAACCGCTGTGTTAAATTGTATAATGTTGTTTTGTGTTTTGTGTTATTGTCGGTTGACGTTGTTTTGAAAATTGAGTTCATTTAATATACACCCTATAATAGAAAATACATAGGGATATGTTCATCCATAAAATTCTTTCTTTGAGATACCCCTGGAGAGACAAAAATACTATTGTGCCCTTATTTGCAGTTTTCGTCTAACTGCATTCAGCATTTTGCCAACTGCATTCAGCATAATAGCCAACTGCATTTAGGAATCTTGGAACATCATTTATCATTTTTTTAAGATTTTTTAATAAAAAATCATAAATTTTCATTTTATTATTATTTTTAATTTTTAATTTTTTATTTTAATTTTTTAAATTTTTAAATTTTATAAATTTTTTTATTTTTTTTTTAATTTTTTTTAATTTTGTTTAACTTTTAAAAAATAAATTTTCTATAAAGTTTCCTATACATGAATTGACTACAAATGACTAGAGTATATATAACAGTGTTCTATATATTGGTCGTGGCGGTCGATATCGGTGGCGGGCATAAACCTTTACGATATTTGTGTGGTAGTTTTAAAAATCGATTTTTTGACGGTGAGGCGGTCTGTGGCGGGTCAAACTTCGTGCGATATATCGAAAAAATATTTGTTTCTATTTTTTTTTATTACAAGGAAAATATGGTATTTATTTTTTATTTTTTTATTTTTTTATTTTTTTATTTTTTTATTTTTTTAAATTCCAACCTATTATCTCTTTCAATCAAACCCAAATTCACCGACCCGGTAAGAAGAACGTGGCCTAAAAAAAACACAAAAACAATCCACACACCGCGGCGGCATTCTGTATCTCACTATTGTTAAACTTTTGTTATTTGATTAGAATATATAAACAACGAGGAGAGAATCATGTTCAATTTTTTTTATACGTTTTAAGTATTTACAAATAATATTTAGAATTGTATTAAACTAAATCTAAAAACTAATTTATTTCCGATATATCTCCGATTAATCACCGCCGCGCCGATTTATCGTGTGGCGGTCCCTAACCGCCTCGGACCCGATAACCGATATTTAGAACCTTGATATATAGTCATGTACCTTATTTTTACTCCAAAGTTATATATAGTCACGTACGGGATAATTACAGTTTTGGCCTCCCAAGTTTGCACATTTTTCACTTTTGGCCCCCATTTACTGCCATCAACAAAATACACACTAATGTTGTCACATTTTAACACATTTAGTCCCTCCGTCTGTTTGACCGTCAAGAAGTAATGGTCAAATATTGAATTAGCGCTGAATTTGGGACTTTTCATAGAGAATATTGCACTCGAACCCCTGCATTTCTTCTAAAATATTCTAAAAACTCCTAAAATTTTATTCAACCCTAATTTAACCCCAATTTCATCATTTAATCAATTTTGACAAACAACCCCGATATTTACCACCATTACCACTGATCGTTGACCGCTGTTGATTTTTTTTTTACTTTGTTTTTCGGCATTGATTTTTTTTTTTAATATTTTTTTTGACGCCGTTCACCGACATTGTATTCTCAGTTAACAATGTTGACTTTTTTATTTTTCTTGATTTTTTTCGAACTTTTTCCTGTGACTTTTTTTCCGATCAACACAATTACTGTATAACGCAATAATAATACTATATTAATATCTAGTATCGTAATATTAAAATTACAAACTTCTAACAAAATGTTTCTCTAAAATTATAAGGCCTAAATACAATTTAAAAAAAAATTCTAAAATCCATAATTTCTTCCTTCAATTTTTTCTTCGTGGAACCGCCTGTGCATCCCAAATTTCTTCCCAAGAAAATATGAAGAAGATGAATTAGGCATGTACGCGAGTAATTTGGCATGAGATAACCACTCTAGTATAACGGTTTGGGGCTAACACCGGCCGTAAATTTTTATCTCTTTTTTTTGTATTAATTTTTTTCCGTTATTGATATGCGTTGACTTGTTCCTTTTTTCTTTATTTTGACTTGTTTTATGATATTATTTTCTCGCCGATTATCAGTTTTGAATTTTTTAAAAATTATATTTTTTCATTACTCAACAATTTAATAAAAATCAAGAAAAAAATGTCAATGTTGTTAACCCGACGACATTCAACATCGTCCAATAGCGACAAAAAAAGATCAATAAAAAAAAGAGTCAATCGAGTTAAAAAGAAAGTCAACGTCGGATTACCAAATTTTGAAAAATCGGGGTCAGTGGGTAAAATTGGTTAATTGATGAAATTGTGGTTAAATTATGGTTGGATAAAATTTTAGAGGTTTTTATAATATTTTGAAAGAATACAGGGGTCTTATTGCAATTTTCTCAAAGAAAAACCCTAAATTCAACCGTTGACCGTTACTACTTAAAGGTCAAACAGACGGAGGGACTAAATGTGTTAAAATGTGACAACATTAGTGTGTATTTTGTTGATGGCGATAAATGGGGGACCAAAAGTGAAAAACGTGCAAACTTGGGGACCAAAACTGTAATTATCCCAGTCATGTATCTTTTTTCTCACCCCAAAATTATATAGTTATATATAGTCGACCGAGTATGTGGACCGTTGATTATATTCAAAAAAAAATTCATCGACACCAACAACAAAAATCACAATTTAATTCTTGATATTATAAATCAACTTGTACAAATATAGTCGAAATACACAATCACATGCATATGTTCTTCAACAAAAAACAAATCATCATCATCAATCAGTACCAAACAAAAAATTGAAAAAACACAATCATCAACGTGACTACACATAAAAAAAACCAAATAGCTTCTATATATATAAAAAACCACATGCCTCCCAATCATTCTCTCAAAATCAAAACAAAACCACCAAAATTCAAACTCACTGCCACTAATTATTACGAAAAATAACTAAAAACATGTGATTGTTTACATCAAACATCATAATTTTTTCAAATTTTCTTGAGTTGTGATGGCTTCGAAATATATACATAAAATTCGTATTTTTTATCTGATTTTTATTATTTGATTTTTTTATATATGATATCAACATTAGTACATATTTTATATTATAGGTCAATAAAAACAGAGTTTGTGAACTGGGAGGATTCGATCAAAGAAATTGGAGTCAATTTTTCCATTCCAGTTTCATTTAAAAATTGGAGCTTCAATTTTAATTTTCTGAATTATTTTGTAAGAAAATTGAAATTAGTTTCACATTTTAAAAAAGAAAATAAATTGCTAATTAACTTCAATTATTTTCATCCCAAACAAAAGAACGCTCCCAAAATCATAAGTTTTATTAATAAAACTAGATGGTTATAGCCTCTCCACAAGTGATGTGTTTGATGGAGCAAGAGAGTGATATATCATTTACTCGAGTTCGAATTCCTTTTCCCTTGTCGAATTTTTTTTTTGGTCAAGTTCTCCCATGCGATTTACGAGCTATTGCACAAGGACGAATTGAAGTTTATTCGGTAAATGCACATCGACTGGTTGCAGATTGTGTTGCCAACTAAAACAATTGTTTATTTCTTCAATATATTATATTTTTACTCAACTATTTGTTGTCACTGTTAAACTAACGTCATATGATCAATTGAGAGTTAACAACTCAATAATTATCATCTTTTACTATTTGTCACTACTGTTAAACTAATTAAAGAGTGTTGTTACTAATTAATAACATTACTATATGATCAAAATTCTATCATTGATCGAGTAGATAAATTTATGATAACCATTTTGTTTTTTTGCAATAACTTTTCACTACATATAGAAGCAAATTCCTTTTTCCCTTAAGCCCTTAACAAAATTGAGCCCTAGTAAATGATGGCAAACACTATACCAATTTCCTTCTGCCTTTTCACCCTTATTTCCATTATTATCCAATTTGCCATTGGAAATGCACAACCTTCATGCAATGGTCTGTGCCAAACCCTAAATGACTGCGCCGGTCAATTAATATGCAGCAACGGTAAATGCAACGATGACCCTCGTGTTGGATCTCATGTCTGCAGCGGCAGTGGTGGTGGCAGTGGCGGTGGTGGCGGAGGAGGAGGTCAATGCCGCCCGTCAGGCACCCTACACTGTCGCGGAAAATCTTATCCTCAGTACTCGTGTTCTCCCGTCGTCTCCTCCTCGACACCAGCCAAACTCACCTTGAATGATTTCAGTGAGGGTGGGGATGGCGGAGGGCCATCCGAGTGCGACAATAAGTACCATAGTAAATCCGAAAGAGTTGTTGCATTATCGACTGGATGGTACTCTCTCCGTTTCAAATTAACATTCAGAAAGTCATTAATTTTTTTCAGAATAAATATACTACAAAGACTAGAATACCCTTTATCATTAAACGATCTCATAAGCAAGAGCTAATGTGTGAGAACAATGAATTGACTAATTAAGAATATTTAATTGCATTTTAAGCATCACGCGCTGCAATTTGTAAAAGTAACAAGATAATATGAAACAATTTAATTTTGTTAAAACGGAGTGAGTGCAATTAAATTAATGGCAAATAAATATATTAGGTTATTTATATTGATTTCGCTAGTGTTGAGTAACTCGATTTAATTCTATATTTTGTGTCGGAATTTCGTTAGGTACAATGGCGGATCGAGATGCGGTAAAATGATACGTATAGTTGCGAGAAACGGGAGGAGTACGACGGCAAAAGTAGTGGATGAGTGTGACTTGAGGAATGGGTGTGACAAAGAACACGCTGGTCAGCCACCGTGTCTTAACAATATCGTTGATGGTTCCGACGCTGTCTGGAAAGCCTTAGGACTCGACGAGGACATCGGTGTTGTGCCTGTCACTTGGTCCATGGCTTGATTCCTACTACTTAATTAGCTAGTGAACTATATATGTTGTTCCTTTGTGCTTGTCCTCTTTTACTTATTAGCAAAATAAATAAAAAAGATGAGACCTCATTATAAATAAATATCGGTATTATTATTTATTAATTATAATTACTTGGCCTTATTTAAATGGATTTATGCATGATACGGTCGTTTAATATAAAGTTTAATTTAAGAATTTGGAGTCTTGGACGGTAAATAATCTAATTCGCAGGGTTGGTCCAGCATATTTGCGGTTCCGGAGTCAGAATATGAATTGTACGATTATAATATAGGAATCCGGGGGCAATGCACGATTTTTTCTCCTTTTTTTGTGCAATATAAATAAATCATTTATTAATCAAAACCTCATACATAGAAGATTGAAAATATTAATGTATATCTACATAAGTAAATATGTGAAGCAAATGTTAGAAAAATATGTAATTAATTTATATTTGATAAACAAAATTACATCTAGTTTGAAATAATTTTTTTAAATAATAACAGAAGAATAAAAAAAATTGAAAAAAAAGGAGAATATTTTTTTTAATCAATAAAAAAATATTTTTTGCGTATAAAAATATATAATGTATAGATAAAAGATGAAAATTTGGGCCCATTTAGGAAATTGGGCCCTGACCTTGAGCCATGTTCGCTCCACTCCAGGACCGGCCCTGCTAATTCGTTATTAGTCTATTTGTGATTGTACGTTCACGAGGAAGCATGTGGGTACGTAGTTCGAAACCCAAATCACGGACCCCCGGATATTTTACAAGGGGTGAGTTTCGAGATAATACAACGATGGATATATTAAAAAAATGGGGCTCAGGGTCATCGCCCCCGGATTAGTTTAGAGGAATTATATTCATAAAAAATATATTAAAATGACTCAATACATATAGATAATATTTAATAGAGTATAAGTTTTAATCAGAATATTTTATGTTGTACTATAAACATGAAAAAATATACAAATTTACATAAAATGAAAGAATAAAAAAATATCGTGAGCCAAAATTCATATTTACAAAAATTGGTACGTTTGGGGGAGGCCACAACTCCTCTACTCCCTAAGTTCAGCTTCTTACATTAAGAAAGTCGGGGTTGTCTACGGTCCGAGAGGGTTTGTACTACTCGGTCACAAATGATTTAATCTGATGCGTAGAAAATATTTAGTAAAAAATTATATTCGTTGATTTAAAGTACGAACTAGTACGATTCAGTACGAACCTATGAATTTATAAATTAAAGTACGAACCGAGTAAAAATAGATCGTACACAGGTCGTAACCTTACATAATTAAACCAGAGAATTAAAAGTAAGGTTAACTGCACTTTGCCCCTAACTTTGGTCGTTTTTGGTCTTTGACCCCCAAGTAAAAAAAAATTCCACGATCATACCTCGACTTACTAATTTGTCGCACCGATAACTAAAAAGTCTATTTTTGACAAAAAAAAAAAAAAAAACCAATTCAACTCCAATTTCATAATTTAAACCCCAATTTAACCCAAATTTCACCAACTAACCAATTTTTGACCATAATTTCAATTTTGACCCCGCCACCACCGGAGACCGCCGGAGAACCACGGCATTAACTCTTTTTTTTTTTTTTTTTGAGAACTTTCTTTTTGTCTGAAATGTTTTTCTTGTAGGTCAACCGCGGGGTCTCCGGCTTTGACTTTTTTTTTTTTTAATTTTTTTTCTTAAAAAAAATAATTTAATTAATATTACTGTATTGACTGCTAAATTACTGTCTCCAACAGTTATTGAACTGTCGGAGAGAGTAATTTAACTGTTAATTAACATTTTTTTTTTCTTAAAAAAAATATAGTAATTAATATTACTAGCTACTAAATTACTGTCTCCAGCAGTTATTAACTATCGGAGACAGTAATTTAACTGTTAATTGACTTTTTTTTTTTTTTTTTTTTTTAATATTTTAATTTATAATACTGTCTTGACTGCTAAATTACTGTCTCCACCAGTAATTTAACTGTCGGATACAGTAATTTAACTATTAATTAACTTTTTTTTGAAATTTTATTTTTTCTTAAAAAAAATATTTTAATTAATATTATTGTTTTGGCTCAAAATTACTGTCTCCAATAGTAATTTAACTGTCTGAGATAGTAATATTACTATATTAATTAATTTTATCATCTTGGCATGCATTATTGTTGTCTTCAATTGTAATATTACTGTCTCCTACCGTAATACTACTGTCTCATGCAATAATATCAATGTTTGGGATAGTAATATTAGTAATATTACTTTTCGAAAAAATAATATTCATAATATTACTTTCCGAAATAGTAATATTATTGTCTGAAACTGTAATATTACTATATGAGACAGTAATTTAGCCGCCAAGACAGTAATATTAATTAAAATATTTTTCTCTAAGAAAAAAATTTAAAAACAAATAAGTCAACATCGGAGACCGGCGGTCAATTGCGGTTGACCGACCGAAAAAAAAACTAAGAAAAGAAAAAAAAGTCAACGCCGGAGAACCGCCCCCCCCAGTCAACGCCAGAATCTGGCCGGAAAAAAAAATTTCAGAAAAAAATTATTTTCGAAAAAAAAAATATTTTTTTCAAAAAATTATAAAAATGGGGGTTAATGTGATATATTTGTTTAAATCCAGGGTCAATATATAATATGAAGGAAGTTAGAGTATAATGGATGGAGTTGATAAAAAAGATATTATGGAGGGTATTTTAGAGTAAATACATGGGGATAAGTTTATTTGAAAGATTGTTGCTTTTGTTGACCAATGTGCATTTAAGTCCTTCGTCATATCCTTTTTTGCCATTTGCCATAATTATTAATCATTATTAATTGTTACTTAAGTTTTAGTTATAGGGGTTTTTATGTAATTTCACTTATAAGGTTTGTATCAGTGGCGGATCCAGCATAAAAACTCAGGGTATGCCGTATAGAAAAAAAAATTAAATAATAACAATGTTTCAATTACAACTCAGATTAAAAATATATTTCTAGTCCAAGCGTAAATGCATTATCCTCTTACTCATCACTTGAAAGCGCTTGATAATATCTAGATCATCGACTGTAATAAACACTTTTTTTTCCACAAATGCCGCAATCATTAAGCCATGGATTTGCCATTCGATTTCTCTACTCATTCTTCACATATTTCATGCCAGAAAATACTCGCTCAACACTTGCCGTGGCCACCGGTAATGACAAAGCTAGCTTCAAAAGTGTGTACACCAATCCAAATGTCTTGTATTTTTTTGTACGAACAAGAGTCCTACATAGATCCGATATACCCTTCAACTTAGAAAAATTATCGTCCATCTTGACACACTCAATATAAGTCTCAAGTTGGCTAGACAACTCCTTATCACTAACATCCTCAAAGTCATTTGGGTAGAATAAGGATTTAATGTCAAAATCTTGAAAAGAAGAATAAGGATTCAAACATGCTACACAATTCAACAACTCAACATTTTCCGGTGTAAATCAACCCAACTCTTTCATTACAAAATCTATGACATGTAAAAACCAATCATTCTTGAAATAATTGAGATTTGTCAAGAACGGAGCTAGTCTTTTGGATTTATTACCTTTCACATACCTTGACTCCATGTTGGACACATCAATTTCAAGATTACCACAAGAATCCACCACTTTTTTATAAAATGCTTCCGGCCCATTATATCTCATTTGTTGAAGCATTTTCTTACTTACTTGGACAAGCTGCATGGCGGTAACAATATCTTCATCTCCCTTTTGTAATGCTTGAGACAAATCATTTCTCAACGACAAAATCTCAACCATTAAGTGCAACATAAAAACAAATCCAAAAGTTTGCATGACAAATAATAAACTTTTTGGTTCACCCTTTGAATATCTATCACTTTTCAAATCTTCAAGCACTTCAATAATGGGAGTAAACAAATCAACCAACCTACTAAGAGTCCGAAAGTGAGATCCCCACCGTGTATCACCCGCTCTTGCAATAGACAACTCTTGGTTCAAGCCGATACCCGTTTCCACCAACTAATCCTCAGTTAGATTTGCAAAATGAGCAACTTATTTTTTTCGAAGCAAAGATTGTCGTTTGGTAGAAGACTGTAGAAAATTTACAATACGAGACACTTCAAGGAAAAATCAATCAACATCTTCATGCTTCCGAGCCATTGAAACAAGAGCCAATTGAAGTTGGTGAGCAAAACAATGCACATAATAGGCTTGTGGATTCTCTTTTTGAATCAAGGTTTTCAATCCACCAAATTGACCTTTCATGTTACTTGCTCCATCATATCCTTGTCCTCGAATTTTAGATATACCAATCCAAATCCCGACAACAAAGTTTCAAGAGCATCTTTAAGCGCTTTCGCACTTGTATCCTCAACATGAACAATGCCAATAAACCGTTCGACAATAAATCCTCTATCATCAATAAAACACACAACTACTGCCATTTGTTCTTTACCAGAGCAATCACCAGACTCATCAACAAGAACACTAAAGAAACCATCTCTAATTTCTTCAACTATTTTTTTAACAGTTTCAACGGCACATGCATTTGCAAGTTCTTTTTGAATAACAGGAGAAGTCATCTTACAATTTCCTCCACCACTTTTAAATGCTTCTGCTATTTTCTCATCGTTTCTCCCCAATGCTTCGATAAATTCTAGAAAATGGCCCTTATAAATAGAATTTCCCCCCTAATTATGTGTCCTAAACGCAATTCCACTTCTGACAAGAAACTTGACTGCTTCAAGTGATGCTTTTACACGAACAAGATAATCAGCTTCTGCTTTTGTACTATGCTTTACAAATGAAGACTCAATACTTTGATTTTTCTTCAGAAGATTCGCACATGCTTTGACACAATTTCTATGATGACTATTGAGTTCACCAACATGCGTATTCAACTTGTTTTTTAGATTCCAACACCTAAACCTTCAATAACAAATGCAGAATTACTAGTACCATTGTAGCATAAATAACATGGCAAACAAAACACAACTTCTTTTCTATACTATATTCCAACTAGTCATTGTCTTTATACCAACTATTATTAAAAGAACGATTCATTTTCCCAATTTTTCTAGGAGGATATTCTGTCATATTCGATATTTTAGGTCCATTTACAAGATAATTAAGAATTGGATTTCTTTTTGCCAGGATCCAACTCCAAATATTCCCCCTTATTGAATACCTTATTTGAAGATGGTGGATCACTTGATGAAGGAGTAGAAGAAGATTCTCCGGATAGCCCCTCAGTTGTAGAAAGAATCGGAGAGGCTTCAATTGTTGATTCATTTCCGATAGTAGAATTATTAGACTCCAAAAATCGAGGGATAGGCGTAAAGAACTTGAACAACATACTGTAAAATAAATTAAATAAAATCAATTAAACAATTCGATTGATGGTGCACAAATTATCTGAAAAATCATAAAAATTGAAATTCAAAGTCTAATTACCTCTAATCGGCTCCTAAAGTTTCAACAACAGACTTGACTTCTCGCTGAAATTCGGTGACGACCACCTGAGACAATAGCCGTAAACCACCAAATCGGTTGTCAATTAACAATTTTACCTCTTTATTAATTGAAACCCTAGCTCCCTTTTCTTTGATTTGCTTTCAATTTCTCGGGATTCCCTTTATTGAATTCGAAAATCCACTGAATTATATGTTGTCTCCCACAAATTCCAGAAGATAGGAATAATTTTGGGGAAAATAAAAGAGGGGGTTTTGAAGAAAAAAAAGTTTTGAAGAAAAAATAAATTGGTTGTCAATTAATAATTTTACCTCTTTATCAATTGAAACCCTAGCTCCCCTTTCCTTTGACTTGCTTTTAATTTCTCGGGATTCCCTTTATCAAATTCGAAAATCCACTGAAATATATGTTGTCTCCCACAAATTCCAGAAGACAGGAATAATTTTGGGGAAAATACAAGAGGGGGTTTTGGAGAAAAAAAAGTTTTAAAGAAAAAAAAAAGTGTTGGGGAGGTGCTAATCGTGCGAAGAAGAATTTTTGAGAAAAAAAAATCTGATTTGGGAATGGGAGGGCACGAAAATTGAGAAAAAAATCACACAAAAAAAAAGGTCAGCATAAATCAACCCTGCTTTCATAGGGGTCGAACCCTTGAACTCATAATATAAATTAGATTACTTTACCACTGAGGTATTCAATACTATATGAATGTAAATAATTTTGTTGTTATATTCTTGGTAGTCCATGGCATACATGGCCACCCCCTAGATCCGCCCCTGATAGGTATCGTACTTTTTCATGGGGTTCGTACAAATCATACGTGTCACATTTTTATTGGTTGATTTTCAATCGTTTGGGTCCGAGTAGTACAACTCCTCTCGGACCCTAGATCAATCGGGACTCTCTGTTGGTTTAATTTCTATTTCCCTAAATTTTATGTAGTTTTTGTAATTTAATTTATAATATATATGAATAATTTAGGGGCAATTTTTTTTTTGGTGTAGTTTTAATATGTAGCTTTTAAAATGGTGCTGTTTTGGGAAGAGTTACGTAATTGGGGTTGACCGTCACTCACAACGGCGGCACCGGCAGAAGGCGCCTGTTAGAGTAGGTGACCGACAAGCCAACTTGTGGCTGTGGTCTTTCTCTTTTTCGTTGTAATAAAACAATCGTTCTTCGTTCGTAATAATAAAATATTTCATTTGGCATTCTATATCTCTTATCCCATGCAAGCAGCATAGATATAGTCCTAACGAGTTACTATAGTACTGTGAGTTGATCTAGTATAATCGTGAGATAACTCAGCAATGTAATGTAACTGTTAAACCTTGTTCCTAGTCGATGGGTTACGCCAATAATGAGGATACCGGCCTTTCCCTTTTGAGACTAGCACTTAGTGTATGTGTACTACGTCTCATCAGTCCTCGATGTTGTGACATCGGCATACTTGAGTGGGTGCTCATACTAGATGAGTTCACTGAACTCCCTCGCCCTAGAAATCTATAAGTGGTTCTCATTCATCGAGTAATAGGTTTTTAAGATATAGTTGTACACCATTAGTCCTTAAGACCCAGACATCACCGTGACTTCACTAGAGGACCGATTGTATCGTGACCTGTCCTTGAGTCCCACAGTGGACCACTCCAAGGGCCAACGTTCGTGCAATCCGAAATCTAGTGTGAAGTCTGTGCATTGTAGTAGGGGATTCGAGCGCTTGAGTAGTCATGGATGTCCTGTGTGTTCTGACGGTTTATAATCCAAGGAATCTCTGGCCTGAGTTGATAGTGGGGTGATTAGGGAAATGTGTTTCCCTAAGTCGCACACGAACGGATTTATAATACCTAGAACGTTCGCACGGTTATTGAACTTTATAAGAGGTCTCGGTGAACCAATGCCTCTAGTTCAATCGGGACATGTGCTGTGAAGGGATCGTACTGTACGCTAACTATATCATAAGGTTCTTGCAGGCACTTCACTTGTATCTAGGGAATCATGATGCGTAGTTGCTAGACGCCAATCTTGATTCGTTGGGCACCGATTTGATCGGCGATTAAGTAAAATGAGTTTTACTCTAATCAGGACTCTTGGGAGGAGTTCGTATAAGAACAATGTGTTGTTCGAATCACAAAGTGTTGTGAGCCTACGGCTAGCATACACCTGAACCATTGAGGGTCACACTTCTCGTGTAATACGGATCCTTGATAAACAATGAGCATAGGTTAATATGTCAATCTTTGCAAAGTTGGAGGTCAATATGATTGAGTCCAAGATTCGTGATTGTGGATTACGAGTCGGAATGAATGTAGAGAAAGAGAGACGTGCGGAATTTAGTAAACTTTCTAAATTGGGAAGTTTCCCGATTTAGCAGATCCACTGAAGTGGAAGTTTCCATTTTTGGAAATTGGAAATTTCGAAGAGGCACTCGTATCGACAAGGACTTTAAGCTCGTCACAAATATAATTTTGTTATAATTTTGTGGACGATCGTTTACTAAAAACGAGGCCGACGAGGGAATGGGCTTAATGCATCAGTGGGTCAAGCCCAATGACTTAAACCCACAAGGGTTGAAAACCCTAGTATAAATAGACCTCAAACAAGAGTTTGAGATCAGATTTTTACACCCCGAAACCCTAGCCGTCCAGCCCTAGCCTCTCGGCTGCCGCTGCCCCGCCGCACCGGCGCCGGAAACCGCCGGTTTTTCCTCTCCTTTCTCTATCGTATTTCCCTTATTATCTAACCCCTTTGTATCTAGTGCTACAGTAGGGGAGATCCGTTTATTCGAGGTGAAACCTAATTGGAGAGGAGCTGCTGCCCCGACGGAATTGCCACCCCGCCGCTGCACCGCCGCTGCACCGCCCACGCGCCGCCGCCGCTGACTGCCATGCGCCGCCGTCGCCTCACCTTCGGACCAGCTGCCGTTTGGTGGTGTTCCTGCAGCCCCTAGGAGTGGTATAACGCAGCTTGTACGTGTTTGAGTTTGGATTTCGATTCGTCGAAATCTCACGCTACAAGAGGTAATTAAATCGGAACTTTCGTAAATTCGATTCGAACATGTTTGTATGATTTTTAATTTACGAGCATGAGTAATATGTGATTACGTGTTTCGATTTTGTGATATAATGAACAAGCATGTCTTATGCTTTTTGGTTTTACATGTTTTTTATTAAAATCGATAATTACCATATGTATGGCGGAAGCGTTAAGGTACGTTGACTATGTGATTAGTTTATGCATGTAATCGAAACTAGTTCGATCTAAAAATTTTAAATTCCGCTGCGTATACATGCACGATCCCCAACAGTGGTATCAGAGCCACGAGTTAATCGTTTATTTGTCAATGTGTTTATCGTTTTCGAAAGCATGCTTCGATTTGTTGAATTGTTGAATTATTGGTGTTATCAAATTGGGTGGTTTAATATTAATTAAATATTTTGAATATTTCAGAAAATATAAAAAATTTTAATTTTAAAACTCGATTTTTTTTCCAGCTGTTTTTCAGCTGACCGAACCGGTCCGGTCAGCACAAACAAAAAAAAAATTATTTGATTTTCTGATATTAATATTAAAATTAATTGATTTTTAATTTTTGAAATTATTTATCAATTAAACCCAATTAGATAATTGATCCATTAATGTAATTTGAATTCAAAGAATAGTGTTGGATTAATTATTCAATTTAATCGTTAAATTAGTTTAATTAATGGAACACAAATTAAATGGCAAATAATTAATGGACTTCATTCTTATTTGATTGATTTATGAATGAAGGGAGTCCGTTAATTATATTTGCAATTAATCGTATTAATTAATTAATTCATGAGATGAATGATTGTAATTAAGTACGATGATGATCGTATGTCTCTCTTAGGATCAATATGCGTTTCCACATTCCTAGAGAACATAGTTGTAGGAATCACAAACGATCATAACCTAAAACTTCCGATGAGCTAATAAGATTTAATAAATAAAATCCCTCATTCTTAATCAAGAATAATTATCAAGCTATAAAGAAAAACCAAATTGTTGAATTTTTCTTTCCTTCTACCAACAATTAAATTATGTGTAGCCTCTCATAATAGTGCAGTAAGCCGTATTAGCGGGGAGTGCTATTGTGGGATAAGCTGTAATTTAATTGACATTAGATGAAGATACGGTCATAGATAAAATTATATTGGATTAATGTGGTCGGCTAGATTAACTAGGGATTGCATTAGTTTGATATAGTTGGATCTATGACATCTTATATTGGTAGGCTAGACTTGACACACGAAGACTTTGATATTCGCTAGATTAACTTAGGTCATTATCAAGTGTGAGGTAAATCGAACTTTAGGGTCACATAGTGATGTGATTGATAGTACTCTACCTTTAGGCTTATGTAATCGGGATAGATTAACTACGGGTTACATTAGCGCTATTGGACCTAAAGCCCATTAATGAAAAATAAGTTTTCTCGATTGTCTGCTAGAGGGTGGTGGAATTCGATAAAATTAGTGGGAGAACAATTAAAACATAAAAGTCCAAAATTTTAATTGTAACGATTATTACGAACTAAACTCTAATTATTGTCTTCTTAAAATTTTCTCAGCAACAATGTCCAAACATCCCCTTTCCTCTATCCTCGACCAAAAAAAACTCACCGGTCCAAACTATTTGGATTGGCTTCGCAATTTGAAACTTGTGCTCCAAGTCGAGGAGCGTTTCTATGTGCTCAATGAACGTCCCCCCGCTGCTCTTCCTGCGACTGCTACTGCTGACGAGACTGCCACTTTCGAGGCATGAAGAAGGACGACCTCCATGCGAGGTTCTACATGCTAGCACCATGGTGCCAGAGCTCGCGAGGAAGTATGAGTCTCACGTGCATGCTTACGATATCAAGCATCATCTTGAAAGCATGTACAGTGAGAATACTAGGGCATCGAGGTACTCAAGGAGTTGATCACCATGAGGCTGCGTGAAGGGGCTTCGGTCCACGAGCACGGTCTCAAGATGATCACTCTCCTTGAGAAGTTGGTGAGCCTTGATGTCACCCTCCCGGCCGAGCTCTCGGTGGATTTGATCCTACTGTCCCTTCCTAGTTCATATGAATCGTTCATAGTGAACTTCAACATGAACAAGCTCGATCCACCATTGGATGAGTTGTTAAACATATTGGTCAGCTATGAGTCCACGATCAAGAAGGAGAAATCTGTTCTCCTAGTTGCTCCTTCTGCGAAGAAAGGTTCTTTCCAGAAGAAAAGGAAAGAAAGGAGTTTCTAGTTTTTCCATTGTTCTGAACAATTGTTTATTTGTTCCGTCACTTATTCGAAACCTTATTTCTATTCTTGTTTTGGATAATGAAGGTTTTACTTTTGTTTTTGGAAATTCGATTTGCATTATACAAAAGGATCAAAATATGATTTGTAAGGGAAAACTTATAAACAACTTATATGAACTAAATCCAAGTGAAATACCAATTAACGTTATATCAGCAAAACGAAAAGATATAAGTCTTAACCCCGCACAACTTTGGCACGCTCGACTGGGTCATATTTCCTTGAGAAGGATGAACAAATTTGTAAGTGAAGGATTGTTCTCCTTGGAGGACGTGAAATCACTTCAAACTTGTGTATCCTACCTTAAAGGAAAAATGACCAAGACTCCCTTCAAAGGGAAGATGGAACGAGCCGAGGGTCTTTTGGATTTGATCCATTCAGACGTGTGTGGTCCACTAAGCGTTAGTGCTAGGGGTGGTTTTAACTACTTCGTTACCTTTACCGACGATTATTCTAGGTATGGTTTCGTGTACTTAATGAAGTATAAGTCTGAAACTTTTGAAAAGTTCAAAGATTTTAGACACCAAGTAGAAAACCAACTCGGTAGACGTATTAAGAAACTACGATCCGATTGTGGTGGCGAATACTTAAGTACTAAGTTTATAGACTATCTTAAAGAGAATGGGATTCTGTCTCAATGGACTCCTCCTGGAACTCCTCAACTTAATGAAGTTTCCGAACGTCGGAATCGAACACTGTTAGACATGGTTCGATCTATGATGGGGTTCACCGAGCTACCGGCATACCTATGGGGTCATGCACTCCTAACTGTCGTGTATTTGCTGAATAGGGTTAATACCAAAGCAGTTAACTCCACACCTTATGAACTTTGGCACTCCAAGAAACCCAGGTTTAAACATATTAGGATATGGGGTTGTCCCGCTTACGTGAAGCGGCTAGTGGGAGATAAGTTAGATAGAAAATCCGACCTATGCTATTTTGTGGGGTATCCTGAGGATTCCATGGGATACGAATTCTACTATGTTTCCGAGGCAAAGGTGTTCGTCTCGAGAAATGCCGTGTTCCTTGAGAAGGAATTTCTATCGGATAGAAAGGGCAGTGTAGTTGATCTCGAAGAAGTTCGAGAACCACAATCTGAAGTTCAAGCACAACAATCAGATAATGAACCAATTCAACAAACCACTAATATACCTCCTGAACCGTCGCTGCGTAGATCCGAAAGAGTTCGGAGAACGCCCGATAGGTTATTCCTCGTTGATGAAGTTGACCAAGGATGTGATCCTAGAACTTTCAACGAAGCTGTATCGGATACAGACAAGGGACATTGGCTTAATGCCATGAAATCCGAAATGGACTCTATGTACTCCAACAAGGTATGGACCTTGGTAGATCCACCCGAGGGAATTGTTCCCATAGGCTGCAAGTGGATCTATAAGAAGAAAATTGGAGTAGATGGAAAGGTATCGACCTACAAGGCTAGATTGGTAGCGAAGGGTTATACTCAAAAGCAAGGAGTTGACTTTGAGGAAAACCTTCTCTCCAGTTGCTATGCTTAAGTCCATTAGGATTTTGCTGGCCATCTCTGCGTGGTATGACTACGAGATATGGCAAATGGATGTGAAGACCGCTTTCCTTAATGGGGACATTGAGGAAGAAATTTACATGGCGCAGCCGGAAGGCTTCATATCTTCTGGAGATGAGCAAAAGGTTTGCAAATTCTTGCGATCCATTTATGGATTGAAACAAGCATCCCGTAGTTGGAACAAAAGGTTCAACACAACTATCAAAGTGTTTGAATTTGTGAAAAACCCGGAGGAACCTTGTGTCTACAAGAAGGTTAGTGGGAGTGCAGTGAGTTTCCTTGTACTTTGTGTTGATGACATACTACTCATTGGGAATGATGTAGGGATGTTGCAATCAACTAAAGTATGGTTATCCACACGTTTCTCGATGAAGGATTTGGGAGAAGCATCCTACGTATTAGGAATACGGATCTATAGAGATAGATCGAGGAGATTGCTTGGCTTGTCCCAATCCATGTACATAGACATCGTTCTTAAACGGTTTAGCATGGAAGAATCCAAGAAGGGATTCTTGCCAATGTCCCATGGGGTTCATCTCTCGAAATCCATGCGTCCTCAAACGCAAATAGAAATCGAGGAGATGAAAATGACACCTTATGTATCCGCTATAGGAAGCATAATGTATGGCATGCTGTGTACACGACCTGATATTGCGTATGCTGTGAGCGTCACAAGCAGATATCAGTCCGACCCCGGCCCAGCCCATTGGAAGGCTGTGAAGGACATTCTCAAGTACTTGCGAAGAACTCGATATTTCTTTTTGGTCTATGGGGATACTGAATTGAAATTAGAAGGTTTCACGGATTCTAGTTTTCAATCGGACGTGGATGACTCGAAGTCAAACTCGGGGTATATATTCAAAGTCAACGGGGGTGCCGTGTGTTGGAAGAGTTCCAAACAAGGCACGACGGGTGATTCCACCACCGAGGCTGAATATATTGCAGCATCAGATGCTTCAAAGGAAGGGTCATGGATTAGGAAATTCATCCAAGAGTTGGGTGTATTTCCGAACGCTAGCGATCCAGTACGGCTGTACTGCGATAACAACGGAGCCGTAGCGCAAGCTAAGGAACCAAGAGCTCATCAGAAGTCAAAGAACGTGTTGAGAAAATACCATGTGATCCGAGAGATCATAGAGAGAGGTGAAGTCAAGCTAGACAGAGTCACCTCGGAGGACAATATTGCAGATCCCTTCACCAAGCCATTGTCAGGATCAGTCCACGAGAAACATCGAGAGTCGATGGGACTTAGATTTATGAGTAGTCGGCTTTAGGTCAAGTGGGAGATTGTTAGAGTAGGTGACCGACAAGCCAACTTGTGGCTGTGGTCTTTCTCTTTTTCGTTGTAATAAAACAATCGTTCTTCGTTCGTAATAATAAAATATTTCATTTGGCATTCTATATCTCTTATCCCATGCAAGCAGCATAGATATAGTCCTAACGAGTTACTATAGTACTGTGAGTTGATCTAGTATAATCGTGAGATAACTCAGCAATGTAATGTAACTGTTAAACCTTGTTCCTAGTCGATGGGTTACGCCAATAATGAGGATACCGGCCTTTCCCTTTTGAGACTAGCACTTAGTGTATGTATACTACGTCTCATCAGTCCTCGATGTTGTGACATCGGCATACTTGAGTGGGTGCTCATACTAGATGAGTTCACTGAACTCCCTCGCCCTAGAAATCTATAAGTGGTTCTCATTCATCGAGTAATAGGTTTCTAAGATATAGTTGTACACCATTAGTCCTTAAGACCTAGACATCACCGTGACTTCACTAGAGGACCGATTGTATCGTGACCTGTCCCTGAGTCCCACAGCGGACCACTCCAAGGGCCAACGTTCGTGCAATCCGAAATCTAGTGTGAAGTCTGTGCATTGTAGTAGGGGATTCGAGCGCTTGAGTATTCATGGATGTCCTGTGTGTTATGACGGTTTATAATCCAAGGAATCTCTGGCCAGAGTTGATATGGGGTGATTAGGGAAATGTGTTTCCCTAAGTCGCACACGAACGGATTTATAATACCTAGAACGTTCGCACGGTTATTGAACTTTATAAGAGGTCTCGGTGAACCAATGCCTCTAGTTCAATCGGGACATGTGCTGTGAAGGGATCGTACTGTACGCTAACTATATCATAAGGTTCTTGCAGGCACTTCACTTGTATCTAGGGAATCATGATGCGTAGTTGCTAGACGCCAATCTTGATTCGTTGGGCACCGATTTGATCGGCGATTAAGTAAAATGAGTTTTACTCTAATCAGGACTCTTGGGAGGAGTTCGTATAAGAACAATGTGTTGTTCGAATCACAAAGTGTTGTGAGCCTACGGCTAGCATACACCTGAACCATTGAGGGTCACACTTCTCGTGTAATACGGATCCTTGATAAACAATGAGCATAGGTTAATATGTTAATCTTTGCAAAGTTGGAGGTCAATATGATTCCACTTTAGTGGATCTGCTAAATCGGGAAACTTCCCAATTTAGAAAGTTCACTAAATTCCACACGTCTCACTTTCTCTACGTTCATTCCGACTCGTAATCCACAATCACGAATCTTGGACTCAATCATATTGACACACGGTTTTTATATTTCTTGTACATCTTCAATTAAAGTCATGAAAAAATATAGTATGTAAAATTGCTCACCAAAACTTGCATCAGTGGTTCTAGGTATATCCGTCACAATCCTGTAATTCATTTAATTTTACAAACAAATTCAATAAATTAACTATATATATACTGCACATAACTTAGAACGCATCTTGCAAAAATAATGCTTGGAATTAAAGATATAGCTCGAAAAAATCTTGAAAACTAGATAAATAAACTTCCAAGATATTACTATACATACCAGAGCAAGTACTCCTTAGACTTGGAGCATCGGGATCAATCAAAACATAACATATATATATTTAAATCATGTCGAAATCATATAAATGCATATATATATATATATATATATATATATATATATATATATAAATATACATACATACATATATATATATATATATATATATATATATATATATATATATATATACATCCCCTCTAATACAAACAGAAAGACGGGTAGAAACTTGTGAAGGGAAGAGTTAACACATAGGATGGCAAGCATTGTCAAACATGTACCAAAACATAACACAACTAGAAGATTTCTCTTGTCTAATATTCTCGATTTTGAAGACTTTTCTGTCGCTAATTGTAATGGATAATGTATATACATGCATGTACTTGGAGCATCGAGATCAATCAAAACCTGACATATATATATATATATATATATATATATACACACACATAAAAGAGTGTGAAAG
>NW_012193720.1:1576323-1667093 GCF_000504015.1 Erythranthe guttata | reverse complement strand
GACGTGCATCATCATCGAAAGTAAATTTGCCACTGGGACAAATGCCAATTTTGGTATAAGCAATACATAAAACTTTAAATACTAAAAATTTGATGCCCCCAAATAATTACTTTTTTTCCGAGGCCCAGGGTGCAGGCCCAAAAATTACCCAAGGCCTTTTCTTTTCTATTGTTGCTTTCAAATTTTATAAACGTTAAAGGCCAACCAACGATTTCAAACACGTTCAGCAAAAAATCTGAATTTAATTCAAGGTTTTTTGCCTTCTAAACTAATAATAATACTAAACTGTTTTTTCGTTCAAACTAAACCCATTGGGTTACTTCCCACCACCAAAAAAAAAAAAAAAAAAAAAAAAAAAAACCATCGAGACACTACTCACTAATAGCACGAAAAAACCCACCTCCAGAGCCACGGCAAGTGCGACGCCACCGTCACCGCCACCGATTCTAACATCTTCGTATCCGCTGCTGAAATCGTCATCTCCCGCTGCTAATTAACTTTAGTTAGTCTCTTTCTCCAGATTTTGGGAAAAAAATGAGGTGGTATTGAATTATTAAATTTGAATGGTGGAACTATGTTTGACAAATTGATAAGATAAAATATGGCATATAAAATGGTTATTAAATTCATTTTTCTATGACATTGTGAACAGAGGGGAAGAGCCTTGTTTGTGAGTTTACTTCTATTTTTCCAGAATTATTCTATTATTCGATTCTCGAATATCTGATTCATAATTTCTTCCTATTTTCAATGTAAGCACCAACTAGCTGCAATACTCGCTGCCTCAACTGGAGCATGCATTTATGCTAAGGTTTCTGACGAGAAATTAGCCCGAATACGTAAATGGTGTCAAATCATTTCTTAAGTTTGCATACGCAAATCTGGATTGGGGGATGAAGTTATGTGTCCGTGTATTAAGTGTAAAAATTTAATGAGTAGGAGAAAATAAATAGTTTATGAACATTTGATAATGTATGTCTCTAAATTTCTCGGGTTCGTGTTTGAGGAACATGGTATCTTTCGTGTGATAGTAAGAATTGTGATTTCCCTTTGTCTTCTTCTTTGGGTTTTGTGGAGCCACGCCTTTGAAGATGCATAGTTTCCCGAGTTGCGTAAAAAAACGGTAAGGAAAGAATATTCGCATTAGATTTTGAAACTATGAAAATTTCAAATGCAAAAGCGAATGAAAAAACAAATAATTTGAAAATTCGTAGTACATTTTGTTTTCTAAGGGAAGTAGTGATGAAATTGATTTTGTGAAAAAAAAAAATTATGTACTCGAGAAGACGTCTTTGTTGAGATTCTGCCATGCAATCCCCCCCCCCCCGACAATTTCTCAAGCCCTTACTATTTTAAATAGAGATATAAAATAGTCGCATATAATCTGAGCTATATTGTTTTTTATTTATGGAATCCTTTGTGTGATTTTTTTTTGAATATCTTGTTGGACCTCCATTTGATAATTCTTTGCTGAAGTGATAGTTGTAGAATTAGCTTTTATCTAGAATTGTTTACTTGATATGATATTTGGGCTGCTCAGATGCTTTGATATACATGTAGTCCTTTTGGTGTCACCTTCGAATTGATTTATGGAAAATTGCTCTGTAGGTGGTTAATGAAGCAGCCGATGTACAATGTCCTGTAGCAAAAGTGTCCACGAGATCGAAACTTATCTGTTTAAGCTGGAATAAGTACGCCAAAAATCAGATTGCCAGCAGTGAGACTATGAAGGCATTGTAACTGTTTAGGATGTGACTACTCGACAGGTAGCGTACTTATTCTATTCAATTAATCAGTTTCTACATTTTTAGTCTTGTAGACTAAAGTAAATACTTATTTGAACTTCCTCTCGAACTATATTGTATGAATCCTAGAGCGTGATGGAGTATGAGGAGCATGAAAAACGTGCATGGAGTGTTGATTTTTTCATCAAATTAACAACTTGTTGAGGAAAGAGTTTACATCATATGCCATCTGCTGATACACAATGCGCTCATGCACTCTCTGAGTCATGTAGCGTGGCTCATATGCCAGCTCAGGTTCAAGAAACTCAAACTCGGCAATTAAGTGCGAATGACGCGTGTAAAAGGAATTCGCTAAAAAGGTAAACTTTTGCTACCAGGGTTTTCTTCAGAAATATTTCTTTTTCATTACTTGATTTTAACTAGTAGTCCTTGTTGAATTTTGGATTTTTATTTTTCAGAAATGTTCGAAGATTGTTATGGACAAATATGAACTATTGCGGTGGCTAGAGTTTGTTGTTGAAATTCAGATAAACCAGCACATGTTTGGACAATTGATATATATATATTTTAAATCAAAGAATCACTTCTGAGTTTTTGTCATCTGAATACGTAAACCTTGAAATGATCATTTTCAATTCCAATAGTCTAATGCATCTATTTATTTAGTATTGGCCAGTTACTTTTCATTGTCTTCGAATTTTTTATATTCAATATAATTGATGGCAACAAGATTCAGGAAAAAAAATGGATTACAATTGGCAGAAAACATGAATCCTAGAAAAGACACTATTGTCATGAATCTTGGATTTGAATTTATAAGTTGTATAAACAATCATTAAGTAGTAATATAGATAGAGTAAAAAGCAGTTTACTCTCTAAATTAATGGTCGATTTGCACTTTGCCCCCCCAAATAAATTGTTTTTGCACGTTTTTACCTGAACTAACTAATTTGTTGCACAATGCCCAAAAAGTGGCATTTTCAGGCAATATTCACCGGAATCTTAAGCATGCGCCGTTCACGTGAGTTTTAAAGGGGTAAAATTGTCACTTTACTTAAAAATAAAAAAAGTAATAAAAGAAAAGGAAAAAAAATGTATCTTTCTTGAATCATGGCCTTGTGGGAAATAGAAAACATCGGTATTTGAATCATGCCTCCGGCACCGGCGTCCTTTTTCACCAATTAAATTATTCTCTCAAATTTCTTCAAAATAGTGACAATAACAAAAATACAGTCGGTACTCAACCCAATACTCGAATTGGCAGTTAGATTAATAAAATTCCATTCAAAAGAGATATCCAAAGCATTAGCCAAAAATTTTGGAGTGCAGGGTTTGGGCGGCAAAAATTGGATTAGGAAGAAGTAAATGAAAAATATATGTAAAAGGACATATTTTGCCCCAGCCAAAGTCACGTGATTCGCGTGTGCCGTGGGTTCCCGTCAAAATGGCCTGAAAATCCCATTTTTTAGGCACAATGCAACAAAATTTGGAGTTCAGGCAAGAACGTGCAATATTTTTTTTTTTGTTTGGGGGGCAAAGTGCAAATTGACCATTAGTGTAGGAGGCAAACTGCTTTTTACTCATAAAAATATAATGAACATTTGGTTTAAAAAAACAGCGAAAATATGACAAGGCAAACTAAGCCGTGAGAAAGAGAGTGCAACAAAATAACACTACCAAGAATTTCAACAACATCTATTTAAAGGGCGAATGGCAAAAAGTAGACACGGCCCCGGGCCGGGTCGGGTCTGGATCCGGGTCTAGGTCCGGCTTTTAGATGATCCAAAACCGATTTGCGGGGAGGCGGGTCCGGGTCCGGGGCGGATCCACTTGGGTCCAATCGGTTCCGGGTCGGTTCCGGGTCCAAACCTGATTTATTAATTTTTTTCAAAATGTGCTTTGAATGGGTTCGAAGAAATATACTTGCAAGAATGATCACTTGTAAGAAATATATAGCATAAACAAATAGTGTAAAGTGATTATAATAAATAATGTTAAATGGATTATTAATTATCATATTCATAATTATTAAAGAATTTTAGTTAAATTATAACAAATATAATATAATAAAAAAATTAAAAAAAAATTGAAAGAACTTGAGCTTAATCCATTTAAATTTTACGATTCAATTCTAATATTTGAATAAGGGGTTTTTATGCAAAAGTCCCAACCAAGCATGTTTATTATTCTAGGTTTAGGGGACATGTCTCTTTCACCAATAAGCTCATGCCTTTAATATTTATTATAACTAAAGGAAACATTCATGTATATCCCAATATTACCTTCAACCATTTATACTTAATTCTTAATTGTAACCCCAATTTATCAATTTTGTCGACAAAAATCCAATTTTGACCACAAAAATTCAATTTTGACTTTTTTTTGGAGCATAATTTAATATGCTCCAATTTCATCCTTAACTTAATTTAATCTCAATTTGACCCCAAATTTCACAAATTTCTCAATTTTGACCCCAAATTTTTTTTTTTGCCACCGGTTTTCGGCGGTCTCCGGCGTTGACTTTTTTTAGTGTTTTTTTAAGTTTTGTTTTTTTTTTTTTTGGTTTGTTATGTTTTTCCACGCCGCCGCTAAACGTTGACTATAATTGTGCTGTCACTGACAGTAAAGTAACGTAATTATACTGTCAATAATAGTTAATTGACGTAATTGTACTGCCGTTGACATTACATTTATGTAATTGTGCTGCCGTTGACAGTAAATTAATGTAATATTATTATTTTTTATTTTGTTTGATTTGTTGACAAGTCAACGTAATAATATTACTGTCAACAATTACTGTCGTTGACAGTAAAACAACTGTAAACACAATAATATTACTGTCAACAACATCAATATTATTATTTTTTTGGGGGTTTTGTTTTGTTTGAGTTATTCACGGAGTAACGTAATAATATTAATGTCTATTATTGTAATATTACTGTAAACACAATAATATTATTGTGGTTGACGGTAATATTACTGTTCTTATAGTAATATTGCTGTCAACCACATCAATATTATTATTTTGTTTGGATTTTTTGTTTGTTTGAGTTATTCACGGAGTAACGTAATAATATCACTGTCTATTATTTGTAATATTACTGTGGTTGACGGTAATATTACTGTTGTTATAGTAATATTACTGTCACTCACAGTAATATTAATTCTTTTGGTTTTTTTTATTATGTTTACGTTTGTTGAACGGTCAACATAGTAGTATTACTTTATTACACAATAATAATGAGTTTTGTTGTGTTAATATTAATGTGCTAGAGATTAATATAGCAATATTACCGTGTTAAACTATAGTTTAGTTAATTTTACTGTGTTTAACAGTAATATAGTTAATATTACTGTCAATCACAGCAATATTGCTGTTTAAACGGAAAAAAAAACTTACAGAAAAAAAAAAAGAAAAGAAGAAAAAAAAATTAAAAAAGTCAACGCCGGAATCCGGCAAAAAAATCCGGAAGAAAGAAAAAAAAAGTTGAAAAGTCAACGCCGGAATCCGGCGGGAAAAAAAAGTTTTTGAAAAAAAAATTCTGAAAAAAAAAAATTTGGGTCAAAATTGAATAATTTGTGAAATTTGGGGTCAAATTGAAGTTAATTAAGTTAAGGATGAAATTGGAGCATATTAAAGTATGAGGGGTTATTTTAGTCTTTTACAAAAATCTGGAGCATGTGTGGACTTATTGGTAAATGAGATTTTTTGTCTGAATCTCTTTATGAATAAATACCCATTGATAAGCTTATTTGTAATATGCCCTTTGAATAAAACATATATGTAAAAAAGGATTAAATCATCTGATCTACAATTTAATTCTTACGATTTTTACAAATTAAACCAATTTTTAAAAGAGAAATTACATCATAATATTTTGATTATACTAGTCATATATAACTTTATTTTTAAAGTAAGAAAATTAATTGAGTTGAGATATAATCTAATTTTGTTAAAATAGACATCATTTACATTTTTAAAGAATTATCTTATGATATATTTAAATGAGTTATAATCTATATTTTTTTTAAATAAACATCTTATTTTATTTTTTCATTCGATTTTTCACACTATCGATTTTAATAACATAAGTGAGTTTGCATTAAGTCAACGCATTTCTTTAAATATTGAATTGATTCAATTCTATATATTTTTCAATAGTGGAGATTATATTGATATAGTAATTAATAATTGATGTTTTGAAATATTAAACCGTGATTATATATATTTTTTTAAAGCTGCATTTGTTAATAATTTAATTAAACTTATTTACTAATAATTAATATGAAAATTAATAATTTATTTAACATATTTATATGCCAATTAAATCATTTTACCGACGTTTTATATTATATATATTTATTGCCTATACATTATCAAACAACGTTGCGTTTGGCCCAGTGAAAAGTTATGCCCATTCTTTTCAATTTGCCTGAATTCGAAACCCATCTCACCCATTCTTGGATAAAATAGCTGCAATTAACACTCGGGTCCCCCGTCCTGAATTTGGGGACCCGAAACGGACCCATATATGGGCTGGTCCGGGTCCGGGTCAACGGTCAGCGGGCCGGGGCGGGGCTGATCACGGGTCGGGTCCGGATCAAACCCAGCCCGCGGCCGTGCCTAGCAAAAAAGTCCATCACAAGTGACTTAAATGAACATTGGTCCACAAAAAAAAACAGTCTTTCAAATAAATCCATCCCCATGTCTTTAGTCTAAAATACACTCCATAATATAATTCTTATCAATTTCATTCATTATAATCTAACTTCCTTAATATTACACATTGACCCCGAATTTACACAAATATATCACATTAACCCCCAATAATAATAATTTTTTGAAAAAATATTTTTTTTTTTCTGGCCAGATTTCAGCATTGACCTTTTTTTTTTGAAATTTTTTTTTTCAGAAAAAAATATTTGAATTAATATTACTGTCTTAACTGTTAAATTACTGTCTCAGACAAGGCAATTATTTGTGAAATTACTTGCAAGAAATATATATAACATAAACAAATAGTGTAAACTAATTATAATAAATAATATTAAATAGATTATTAATTATCATATTCATAATTATTAAAGAATTTTAATTAAATTAGTAACAAATATAATATAATAAAAAATTAAAATAAATTGAAAGAACTTGAGCTTAATCCATTTAAATCTTACGATTCAATTCTAATATTTGAATAAAACGTTTATGTAAAAAAAGATTAAATCATATGATCTACAATTTAATTCTTACGATTTTTACAAATTAAACCAATTTTTAAAAGAGAAATTACATCATAATATTTTGATTATACTAGTCATATATAATGTTATTTTCAAAGTAAGAAAATTAATTGAATTGAGATATAATCTATTTTTGTTAAAATAAACATCATTTATATTTTTAAATAATTATCTTATGATAAAATACTCAATAATATTAATAAGTTCTTGTCAACAATTAAGGTTAATCGATTTAAATTAATTGAAATGAGTTATAATCTATTTTTTTTTTAATAAACATCTTATTTTATTTTTTCGTTCGATTTTTTCACATTATTGATTTTAATAACACAAGTGAGTTTGTACTAAGTCAACGCATTTGTTTAAATACTGAATTGATTCAATTCTATGTATTTTTCAATAGTGGAGATTATATTGATATAGTAATTAGGGTTAATAGCATTTTGCCACCTCGACTTTGCCCGTTTTTGCACTTTGCCACCTTAACTAAAAAAAGTTGTAAGCGCACACCCAAACTCATTTTTTTTACGCACTTAACCACCTAAGGGGAATATTCCGGCGAATTTTCTCATTTTTCAATTCACGCGCGATGCACCTGCGAAAGTACAAGGGCTTTTTCGTCTTTTCACCTGGAAATATCATAAGGGGGTGAAATTGAAAGTACCAGGGACTCAATTGAACTTAATTTGAAACTTTCACAAATTCGAAATTAATTGAAGCTTTGTGGCTTCATCTTCCATGGAATCAAAACACCCACCGCTCAAAACACCCACCGCTGCACGCCTATTTCAATATGGAGCAAAAAATCTCCAATAAAGAGATGAAGAAGAACAACGACATCAATCTGCTGAAATTCGCCATGGATGAGAGACGAAAAACCCAACTCCGGAAGCGATTGAATCGGATTGAATCTGTTGAAATACCGCGTACCACCGTTCTTCCTCATCGCCGAGGTACCTTTTCACGACATGCATACCGATTTCGACGCTTTCCCACGAATTGTCGGGGCCCAAATCGAAGACTAAAAACCCCTAGAGAGCGACGAATTTGAAGGAAGTGGTGGAATTGAAGTGGGCGTGGGCGTGGATACTTGAATTGGGAAGTGATCTGTTTCTTCAGTAACTCTCATTTGTTGTCTCTTGGGCTTCTGCTCATCAACAAGCGTTTGAGGAATTCTCCAGCCAGCTCCCCTTTGTTCATCAGGACCAGGCGGTGGGTGTTTTGATCCCATGGAATATGAAGCCACAAGCTTCAATTAATTTCGAATTTATGAAACTTTCAAATTAAGTTCAATTGAGTTCCTGGTACTTTCAATTTTACCCTCTTATGATTATTTCAAGTAAAAAGACAAAAAAACCCTTGTACTTTCGCATGTGCATCGCGCATGTGCTGGAAAATTAGAAGATTCGCCGGAATATTCCCCTTAGGTGGTTATGTGCGTCAAAAAACTGAGTTTGAAGTGTGCGTTTGCAAATTTTACTAGTTAAGGTGGTAAAGTGGAAAAAGGGCCAAAGTTCAGGTGGCGAAATACTATTAACCCTAGTAATTAATAATGGATGTTTTAAAGTATTAAACCATGATTATATATATTTTTATAAAGCTGCATTTGTTAATAATTTAATTACATTTTTTTACTAATAATTAATATGAAAATTAATAATTTATTTAATATATTTATATGCCAATTAAATCATTTTACTGACGTTTTATATAATATATATTGAGTAAACTGCAAAAGGTACCCCTGTATAATCTCATAATAGCAAAAACCCCCTGCAATAAATAAACTAGCAAAAACACCTCAGTGTTTTTTTTAAATAGCTCACTTGACCCACTACCAATTTAAGGGCTGACCTTGTGTAAATAGACAAAAAAACCCTGTGAAATATCTATTTTTATAGTATTAAAAAAGCACAAATGAGATATGTAAATTCTTATTTTCTAATGTAACTATTTTATTTTGTTATTACTGATAAAAATAACTAATTTTATTTTTGTTATATCTTTTAATTAAGAAAAAGAAAAAAAAAAAAAAAAGATCGACAAAATCCATTGAACACGAACGCAGATGTGATATGTGGTGAAGAAAGGCTCGAACGCCAGTTTGTAATCGGGGTTGTAGGGCTCCGCTAGGCTCCAATTGCCGCCGCCGTCGCCGAAGAGGGCTTCTAGATCATAGCCCATTCTTTCAATTTGCCCCAGTTCGAAACCCATCTGACCCATTTTTTGATAAAAAATCTACAATTAACACTTGGGTCCCGGGTCCTGAATTTGGGGATCCCAAACCGACCCATATATGGGCGGGTCCAGGTCCAGGTCAACGGGCCGGGGCGGGGCGGTCCACGGGTCGGGTCCGGATCAAACCCGGCCCGTGGCCGTGTCTAGCAAAAATGCCCATCACAAGGGACTTAAATGCACATTGGTCCACAAAAAAAACGGTCTTTCAAATAAACACATTGACCCCGGATTTTTTTTCTTTTGAAAACTTTTTTTTTCTAAATTTTTTTTCCTGCCAGTCTCCGGCGTTGATTTTTTTTTTTTCTTAGAAAAAAATATTTTAATTAATATTACTGTCTTGACTGCTAAATTACTGTCTCAGACAGTAATATTACTGTTAGGAACAGTAATATTACGAATATTATATTTCCGAACAGTAATATTACTGTCTGAGACAGTAATTTAGCAGCTGAGACAGTAATATTAATTAAAATAATTTGTTTTAAGAAAAAAAATTAAAAAAAAAAAGAGAATTCAGTTAACAGATAAATTACTGTCTCCGACAGTTAAATAACTCTTGGAGATAGTAATTTAGTAACGAAGACAGTAATATTAATTAAAATATTTTCTTTAAGGAAAAAAAAGGTCAATAAACAGTTAAATTATTGTCCCCGACAGTTAATAACTGATGTAGATAGTAATTTAGCAGCCAAGACAGTATTATTAATTAAAATATTTTTTTAAGAAAAAAAGTAAATTAACAGTTAAATTACTATCTCCGACAGTTAAATAATTGTTGGGGACAATAATTTAGCAGCCATGACAGTATTAATTAAAATATTTTTAAGAAAAAATAAAAAAAAGGGAAAAAAAAAGTTAACGCCGGAGACCCGACGGTCAACGGCGGTTGACCTACCGAAAAATAATTCAGAAAAAAAAAGTCAACGCCGGATATCCGCGGTCAACGGTGGCTGACCGGCGGTCTCCAGTGGTGGCAGGTCAAAATTGAAATTATGGGTGAAATTGAGTTAAATTGGGGTGTAAATCATGAAATTGGAGTTGAATTTGGTTTCAATGAATTGAGGGTAATTTTGGTATATTGGTATATATAAAAGAATTTTCCTTATTTACAAATAAGTTTGAATGAACTGGATTTATTTAAAAGACAAAAAAGTTGTTAATTAAGTGCCCTTGTGGGCCTTTATGAGATTAACCCCTATTTAAATAGAGCACATAAGTCTCTTTTTTTTTTTTTTTTTGAAAAAATAGAGCACATAAACCTAATGTCACTGAATTCTGATACTATGTGGAAATTAGATTTATAATGGTGTGTACATGCAGTTCATAAGAAATACTATCTACCATTAATATTTAATAGTAACGGATAAATGAAATTTCTAACGGGTATAATCTGTTAGAATTTTCTAACGGAGATATCCGTTAGTAATAAGAAAATAGTACCGTTAGAAAAACCTCTATTTGATGCAGTGTAGGGTTTGGAACACGACACCATAGTAAACCATAGTACAATGTAATATATTATATATAGTACACCATAACAGAAGATAAAAAAATATATATGTTAACAAATATATAAATTGAATTACAGAAAAATGAAAAACATATTTTTTTATAATTTTCAATATTATCTAGATAATTTTTTTAATAGTGTAAAAAATACTTAAATGAAGAAATAGAAAAAGAGAAAAGAAAATGACAAATGTGTTTTGAAAAACAAATAAGAAAGTGTTAGATTGAAAAATGAAGATATTAAATGCAGACTAAAGAAATTATAAATGCATTATGGATTTTACTTAATGCAGATTTCAAATTTGTGAGTGAATGGTATTTTTGGAATGAATTTTATGAAGGATGTGTGTCGAAGGTTTAGAGCCCGTTTGGCTAAGCTTATAAGCTCCTAAAAACATCTTATAAGATGTTTAGGAGCTTATAAGTTGTTAAAAGGTGTTTGGTAAAAAAATTGCAAAAGATCTTATTTTTTCAAAAAATAAGCTGTTAGGGAGCTTATAAGATGTTTTTAAAAAAGTACCTCTACCCCACCTTTTTTCTTTAAGATCTTATTTGCTTATTTACTAAAACACTTAAAATACAAAATTACCCTCAAATATTTTATTATATTACATGAATACTAATAATATTTATATTTTATCAAAACAACGTATTCTTGTAATCAAGATTAATAATTAGTTAAATATAATTATCGTAATTATCATAATAATTGTAAAAAAAATATTCTCTATTTATATTTTATATGTATATAAAAATACACGAATATTCTTATTATCTCCATAATAAATTATATTTCTTTCATCTAAAAAAAAATTTATATTTCTTTTACAATTTTTATTTTATATTATTATATAATTTAATATTATTATTATTATTATTATTTGAAAAAATAATTTATAAATATTATAATAATATTTTAGGAACAAAAGTATTTGAGTCAAATAAGTTTAACAATTATACTGGCATCATGTACTTTTTTGTCATTATAGCAATAAACAGACCTTTTATTTCCAAACACCTGAACAACTTATAAAAACAAAAAGTAACTTATAAGCTAATATCCAAACACCTTAAAAAATAATTTTTAAAATAAGATCTAACAGCTTATCAGCTCCTAAAACATCTTATCAGATGTAGGAGCTTATAAGATGTTTTAAATAAGCTTAGCCAAACGGGCTCTTAGTTGGACTTGTCATTTAATTCTAATATTTTTTTCCACTAAAGACCAATATCTTAAGTCCCAAAAAAATAAAAGACATATATCATAACGCCAGGGGCACCAGCCATACCTCCCACATTTTTCAAATCCCTACTTCCATAAGAAATTATGAAAGTTGGATCATTGTATTTGAGATCCATATATCTGTATTGAAGTTACTATTCAAATATTGCATACTGAAAATGCATCTAGAAAACACCTAGCAAAGTACTTTTTTTTTTTTTCGTTTTCAAGATACAATAAAGATTTGGTGGTATGTTTCTGGAACACATATATAAGTAAAAGTTACATATGAAGAAAAAGAAAGATAAATATTTGATTCTCTCTATAATTTGTTCACTTTAATCTTGACTTTGTTGTTTTGAAAACAACAAGTAACATATTTGATATTGACATATATCTCTTAAAGATACATATAATTGAAAAATTATGAGAGAAAATATTCTCTAATTTATGTGACTTGAAATACTCCAGCAATATTTTAGGTCCATATTATGTTCAAGAAGTAGAAATATAAAAACTAAAGTTGAATTCGTTAGTAGAAAAATCAATAAATTTGATAGTACATCGTATTAAAATACGAGTTGTGAGCTAAAATTGAAATATTATGAAACTATTTCAACATTTCTTATTCCTTGAAGTGAATACAACAATATTCAATATTTGAAGAGAATTTTTTGGAGAAATTGATATGATGGTGTTTATCACATTATAACTGGTATCTCACCATTAGAAGTGGGAAAATAAGAAAAGTGAAAACGTATTGGTCAAATATCCATTTTACGATAAATCATTTTGATAAAATTTTATGAAGCACCAACTGAAAAGAAAAGGAAATTGCTTCGAATTTTGCCGTTATGATTTTGACCAATATATTGTGCAATTCAACTTAAAAATTTTGAATCACAAGAGTTTAGTAATGCAAATTTTATTTCATAGCCATATTTATGGAGGTATATATATATGTACACAATATCTTTTCTTGAATATAATTTGTTTAGAGGAGATAAAAATTTAAAAAACCAAAAAAAGAAAAGGAAATCTGATTTTCTTGATTACAATTTCTAACATTCTGCATATTCTGACTTTGTAAAATTTATAGTTTACTCCTTCAACTTTTCAACATTTTCATTTTAGTCCCTATGTTTGAAATTTACATTTTTTTCCAGAATTAGCAGCCCATTTCTTTTACCATTTGAAATCATGAATATGTTTCAGAATTTTCAGTTGTCAATGAATTTTGAAACTTGCAGCTTTGTACCTCGAGTTTTAACAATTTACAATTTGATCCCTAAAATTTCAAAATTTAAAATTTGATCATATAATATTTTCAGAATCTGTTCAAGAATATTAGATTCTCAAACGAAGTTACTTTTCATTAGATGGCATGCTCGAGAAGATGCTCAATTTCACGAACTTGTCGAAATTGACGATAATCTTCACTCCGATGATTCCAACAAGTCCGAGAATGATTGTTGCAATACTACTAGTGTAATAAGAGAATTTAATGGTTGTAATAAAAATATTGGGATTAATTACGAAGAAAAATCGCTTGAGGGTTTGCGCGTACTTTTTGCCGAAGATACTCCAGTGCTACAAAGAGTCGCGAAAATAATGCTCGAGAAATTGGGAGGAAAAGTAGTTGTTGTAGGAGATGGGATTCAAGCAGTTGAAGCCCTCGATCGTGATGGAAAATAAGACTTGATTTTGATGGATTGTCAAGTAAGTTATCAATGTTGATTGTGTTACGAGTCGATTTAATTGATGAATGTGCGATTTAATTATAATATTGTGCTGATGCCGAAAATGGATGGATATGAAGCGACGAAAGCTATAAGAAGATCGGAGTTAGGGAGTGGTATGCACGTTCCGATATCTTGTGATGAAGCAAAATGCTTGCAAGTAGATATGGATGCTTAGCTAACAAAGCCGATCGATTTTAAACTACTGATTTCGACTATCCTTTCGTTGACTAAGCAAATTGTGTGATGAACACGAGACTCGTTCGACAAACGTACACGAGAAACATTATAAGAGCTACTAAGTGTGGTATACAGAATATCGGCACCTTATTTTTTTTTTTGTATGGAAACAGTGACAATTGTAAATGTAGTAAAATTTTGATCCTCAAATAAACTACTTTAATTTGCAGGTGATTCAGAACAAAGTCTTGGTATCCAAACACAACCTTAGCTAGTGTCACATAATTTTTATCATATTTTTATTCGGAAAAAGAAAATCAAATTTTTTATTCAGATATAGGTTTATGGAAAATTACGGCCACCCCTGAGATAAGGTCAAATTAGAGAAACCCTCTCATATTTGGGTAATTACAATCACTCCACTAGTAGAAAATGACTTTTTACTACGACCATTAATTGTAGCAAAAAGTGCTAAATTCGTAGTAAAAAGGTTTTTGCTACACATTTGCTACGAATTTGCGCCGCAACATATACGGGCGTGTGTTAAGTGTATATTTTTACACTTAATCATACCTTTTAATTGGAGCTTTTGGTGTATTTTATTGATAATTGGTGCTTAAGTGTTTATTTATTGTATTTTAGGTACACATTGAAGAATTGAATAAATAGAGGGTCAAAACTGCAATTTGGAGAAAATATGGGCGAAAAGTGAAGAAGTAAAAAATCTGAAGAACAAGAGCCCAGACGGCCGTCCGAGAAATACGCATGGAATTCGGACGGCCGTCCGAATATTTTTCTTGGAAGAACAAAGTCTCTGGAATTGAGACAGCCGTCTGGAGTTTGAACTGCAAATCCAGACGACCGTCCAAGAAGACGTAGAGGCGCTGTTGGCCGAAAAACCTACACGCAAGTGCACGTATCGTACAAGTAATAAAGTGGATTTTTTAAGTCCAAGTATCGATCCCACAGAGAATATTTAATTATCTAATCCTAGAAGCTAAATTCTACCAATTGTTTTCAAGTCCACCCTACACAGTCGAATTTGGAAAAGATTAACTAAATTAAACTAAATTAAAGCAATTAAAAAGATAAAAACAAGAAAGTAATTTAAACACGAAGATTAATCAAAGTAGACAAGCCTAGGATTTTATTCTTCCCCCTATGTGATTATTACTCCCCCAATTCCTTCAATTATGCAAGCAATTAACCCGGATTATTAACCTGATATGCTAAAATAATCATAACCCGCTTCCGCGTGTATTACGATTCTAATCCTCTAGATTCAATTACTATATTCCTATGCAATTAATTCTACAACACATCATTAAGCACAAATCTCAATAATGGCTACCTAAGAGATTAACTATATTCCTATGTTAATACCACAACCACAGTTCTAATTATTAACCCGATCTTCCGATTCATGCGATTAACAATAACATAAAAGCACATAAGGTGATCAAATTCATGCACTTAATAAAACAAGTAGGAGAAATAATCCGGAATTAAAACTTGCGTAAAATCATAGAATTTGGTTCATAATCCCACATAGGGTTCCAAATAAAATCCTAGAAACTAAAGATTTAGCTACTCGTAGTTCTTATGATAAAGAAAATAAAATAAATAAATTAAATAAGAAAAACTATGCTTGAATCTTCGTTGATCTTCTTTGCTCTTGAATTTACGTCTAAAGATTGATCCCCAATTGTGTGCTTGTCTTGGTCTTATATAGGGTGGAAAATTTGGAGAAGAAGGTAGTTTCCTTGTTCAATTAGGATTCCTTTACTGTGCCTTTTCGTCATCTCGGACGGCCGTCCCGAATTTTGTACTAAAACTCGGACGGCCGTCCCAAAACCAGGGGCAGCTTCTGCTTCTCAGACGGCCGTCCCAGTTTTAAGTGTAAATCTGGGACGGCCGTCTCATGCTATATATCTTCAGATGTTTGATTTTTTCACTTTTGGCCCATATTTTCTCCAAAATTGCAGTTCTAACCCTATACTTTTCCAATTCTTCAATTTGTACCTAAAATACAATAAATCAACTTTTTAAGCACCAATTATCGTTAAAACACACCAAAAGTTCAAATAAAAAATTACGATAAAGTGTACAAATATACACTTAACACACCCCCAAACTTGAACTTTTGCTTGTCCTCAAGCAAAATCTACCAATAAGTAAATAACTCAACTACTACATCTCATTACGTAGATCAATGATCAACTTCACGTTTCAGAACTTGTAATATAATGACAATTCTTAGGCATTCGCAAGCTCAAAATTCAACAACACTTAGTCACTCACCATTACCAAAAACCACAATTCATACAATTGCTTCAAGCATCCAATATTTGCAATTTAAAGATAGAAAGAATTTATACTTACATGCATATATTTGACTCCAAATACTCACCAAATTATTCCACTCTACTAATATCGAACATTAAGCTATTGGAATCATTGGGGCTTTGTGGCTTCCAATTGTTAGGCTCTTTGGTTCGAGGTAGGAAATATGGGTACATGTGGCTATTATTCTTGAATTGATGTGATTACGCCAAAATTTGAAAGATAGGTGTTTGAAACAATGAATTCACCTCTAAGGACTTTAATAAAATCGATTCTTAAGAGTTCAAAAGTCTCCACTTTTGCTCTTAAGCCAATGGATCGAGTTTTCAAAGCAATTCAACAACTAGTCCTTATTTCTCCATTCTAGTCTCTTCTTCTTCTCTTTTTCTCTTTTTTTTTTCTTTTTTTTTTCTTTTTTTTTCGAAGGAAAAGAAGAAGGACCTTATAAAAATTTTCGACCGAACTCCAAGGGGTAACTTTTCAAGAATCTCCACCTATTCTACCTTATACACATTGGCTAAAAGAAAGAACACCTTTTCTCTGAGGCTCAAATCAAGGTTCTAAGGATAATTTCGATAAAAAAATCGGCTTGAAAGGCTCAAACGGTTCAAAGAAGGCCCAAATCATATCCCAAATCACTCACTACTCAATACTTCGTATCATAAATTTCCTAAGGTGGGTCTTAAAACCGAACATAGCATCATGATCTAGCACAAATAAATTCCAAATTTAAAATACAAAACATTCAACCAAAGCAATGCACAAAGTGTGATTCCTAGCAATAATTCGCTTCTAAGTTTCGTTGAATCGAAAGCTAAACAAACATCTAATCCTTATCACACAAAACAAGCAATTTCATTATCAAACATTGATCATCTCTCATCATCATAACTCATCGATGCATTCAACTCAAGCAAAATATATTTTTTTTTTATATTCCGGAAAAAACGATAAAAGCAATAAAAATAACTAAAAACTAATGCATGCAAACTGAAAACAAATAAGCACAAAAACATGTTTTTCACCCCCAAACTTAAAATTTTCGTTGCCCTCAACGAAATTAGCACAAAGTTTAAGGATAGAAAACACCTGATTTAGTCGGAGTCGATGTGATGGGGGTGTGAGAATTGGCGGGAACGAAATACGATTTTTTTTTTCGTGCGAATATGCCCTTTCCGTCTCTCGGATGACCGTCCCGATCGCAATTCCGACCTTAAAAATAAGAAATTAAATAAATTCATTAGAATGCATGCCTATAAAAATAAAACATAAAACATAAAATTAAAGAAAAATATGAAAAACAGTAAAGCTCAGGTTGCCTCCCAAGAAGCGCTAAGTTTTAAGTCTTCAGCCAGACTTTGCTTCTTAAAATTTTTATGTCAAATCCAAAGCCTTGTAAATTGCGCATCCATCCATGAGCGCTTTCACTTCAATTGTAACCGATACAGGGATATGATTGCAATATGTCAGGGTCCACCTTAGCTTGTAGTCTTTCTTAGTTGTAATCAATTGGTACGAAGCCAAGTTGGGATCTTCATCACCCGCTCCCTCAAATTGGTACAAAAAAACCTCACGTCCGCGTATAACCTCCACTTCAAACACATTCTTCTTCTCACCAACCTCTATTGATGCCTTCAAAGCCACGTCATGAACAACAATAATATCCTCAATTTGAATTTGCACTAACCTCACCCATCTCCTTTTTCTCTTGTTTCGAGACATCTTTGGAGTTGAGCTCGATTGCATTGTCAGATTCATCATCCTTAAGCGTCTTCATAGTTTCTTTTTCCCTCTGATCGACACTATTTTCTAGGTCTAAAGGATTTTGCTCACTACAAGTTTCAGACAGATTTTCTTTGTTGCAACCATTCTCCACATTGTCTGAAATATTTTCAAGAGACCTCTTGAGCTTCATCTCTTCCAACATTATTTCCAATCTTCGGATAGATGCTTAAGTGGATTTCATAAAATCTTCAAGGATGGATTTCCTATAACACTCCTCAATAGTGGGTCCTCGTGGCTTTGCATAATAGGTTTGAAAATCATCAAATTGCGGCTCACAATGTTGAAAATTGTGAAAATCTTGGCTTGGAGTGCTCTGCTCGTACGTGTTGGTGTATGTGTTCCAATAACCTCTGTTGGTATTACCTATGAAATTATTCGCCTTCGGTGCATACCAACATTGGTTAGCCTAATGATCTCCACCACATATTGAACAAAGCAACGGCATATCATAGGTATTTGGGATGTATTTGCAAGACGGAAGCCATTCATAACCCGTTTGAGTTGCGCGGAAATTGTAACCTGACATCTAACCAAAGGAAAAAAAATGAAAAATAAAAATTAAAACGAAAAATTAAAATAAACAAAAATTGGGTGAATCGTGAAAATTGTTCAAATTTAGAGCTAGAATAAAATAAATAATTAAAATATTCCCCGGCAACGGCGCCAAAAACTTGTTGGCCGAAAAACCTACACGCAAGTGCACGTATCGTACAAGTAATAAAGTGGATTTTTTAAATCTAAGTATCGATCCCACAGAGAATATTTAATTATCTAATCCTAGACGCTAAATTCTACCAATTGTTTTCAAGCCCACCCTACACAGTCGAATTTGGAAAAGATTAACTAAATTAAACTAAATTAAAGCAATTAAAAAGATAAAAACAAGAAAGCAATTTAAACACGAAGATTAATCAAAGTAGACAAGCCTAGGATTTTATTCTTCCCCCTATGTGATTATTACTCCCCCAATTCCTTCAATTATGCAAGCAATTAACCCGAATTATTAACCTGATATGCTAAAATAATCATAACCCGCTTCCGCGTGTATTACGATTCTAATCCTCTAGATTCATTTACTATATTCCTATGCAATTAATTCTAGAACACTGCATTAAGCACAAATCTCAATAATGGCTACCTAAGAGATTAACTATATTCCTATTTTAATACCACAAAGGCTCTTCTACCACAGTTCTAATTATTAACCCGATCTTCCGATTCATGCGATTAACAATAACATAAAAGCACATAAGGTGATCCAATTCATGCACTTAATAAAACAAGTAGGAGAAATAATCCGGAATTAAAACTTGTATAAAATCATAGAATTGGGTTCATAAATCCCACATAGGGTTCCAAATAAAATCCTAGAATCTAAAGATTTAGCTACTTGTAGTTCTTATGATAAAGAAAATAAAATAAATAAATTAAATAAGAAAAACTATGCTTGAATCTTCGTTGATCTTCTTTGCTCTTGAATTTGCGTCCAAAGATTGATCCCCAATTGTGTGCTTGTCTTGGTCTTATATAGGGTGGAAAATTTGGAGAAGAAGGTAGTTTCCTTATGCAATTAGGATTCTTTTACTGTGCCTTTTCGTCATCTCGGACGGCCGTCCCGAATTTTGTACTAAAACTCGGACGGCCGTCCCAAAACCAGGGGCAGCTTCTGCTTCTCAGACGGCCGTCCCAGTTTTAAGTGTAAATCTGGGACGGCCGTCCCATGCTATATATCTTCCGATTTTTTATTTTTTCACTTTTGGCCCATATTTTCTCCAAAATTGCAGTTTTGACCCCATACTTTTCCAATTCTTCAATTTGTACCTAAAATACAATAAATCAACTTTTTAAGCACCAATTATCGTTAAAACACACCAAAAGTTCAAATAAAAAAGTACGATAAAGTGTAAAAATATACACTTAACAGGCGCCGTAAAGGAATTCTAATTGCACAACAAAACTACTTTATTCTCCAAGTTTTCCACCCTATACAAGACCAATTCAAGCTCACAATTGGGGATCCATCATTTAGGCAATTTCAAGAGCAAAGAAGCAATAACGAAGACGAAGGATTCGAAGATTCCAAGCATAGATTTATCGTCTACGATTTATTTTACTTGCATTTTTACTTTAATCATGAGTAGCTCATTCGTTTATTTCTAGGATTTTATTTCGAACTCTATGGGGGATTTATGAACCCAATTCTATGATTTTATGCAATTTTTAATTCCGGATTATTTCTTCTACTTGTTTTATTAAGTGCGTGAAACTGGCCACTTTATGTGCTTTTATGTTATTGTTAATCGCATGAATCGGAAGATCATGTTAATAATTAGAACTATGGTAGAAGAGGCTTTGTGGTATTAACATAGGAATATAGTTAATATCTTAGGTACCCATTATTGAGATTTATGCTTAATGATGTGTTCTAGAATTAATTGCGTATGAATACAGTAATTGAATCTAGAATATTCGAATCTTAATACACGCGGAAGCGGGTTATGATTAATTTAGCATCTCAGGTTAGTAATTCGATTTAATATACTTGCATAATTGAAGGAATTGGGGGATTAATAATCACATAGGGGGTGGAGAATAAAATCATAGGCTTGTTTACTCTAATTAAATCTTCGTTTTTTTGCTTTCGTGCTCTTGTCTTTTTAATTTGCTTAAATTGCTTTAGTTAATTTAGTATAATTGTTCATCTTTCGACTGTTTAGGGTGGGCTTGATAATTATTGTTAGGATTTAGCGTGTAGGATTAGATAATTAAATATTCTCTGTGGGATCGATACTTGGACTTAAAAATCCACTTTATTACTTGTACGATACGTGCACTTGCGTGTAGGTATTACAGCCAACAGCATGATAAAAACTTTGCTTCGGTAAACGGCCAAAGCAAATATTTTTTTGTTACGATAAATCCCACTACGACTCCAAGATTGTCCTGTAGTAAATGGTACATTTTGTTACGTTTTTTTATCGCAACAGAAAAATTCGTAGTAAGAGGTCATTTTTCTACTCGTGCCCTCAATTATGAATCTTCTAACACGTTCACCCTGGTGGTGTCAATTTTAGTGGAAACTTCTAGATTATGTGGAATATACTCAAATTTGTATTCATTTTATCTCATCCGAGCTTCACATTTTGAAACAAGATGATCACAAGATATGTCTCTTGGCTTGTAAGTATCAGATTGTGGTGCATTAGAAAATACATTTGTGCACAAAACAAGTACAAACTAGAAGAACCTTTCACTAAACCTAAAAGATTATGTTAAAATTAACACCATAAGAAGATTCATAGTTGGAGAAGTGATTGTAATTACCCAAATATGAGAGGTTTTTTTGCAATTTGACCTTACGGGTGACCGTAATTTACCCTAATTTTTTTTCTCTCTCTACCTACATTATTGGTACGTAGTAAATAAAACGTCTTGTAATTCTTCTAATTATTACTCGATCAACACTTCATCTCTTCCTTCTAATAAATATATAAATTACTTAAAGTAATCAGTATTCAAACTCATGAATAAAGATGGAAATATCAATATGTATAAACTAGAAGCAAGAACAAACATCACTGGAAATAAAATCAATATTCAATTAAATTTCAAGAAAATCCGTACATACATAATATTCGAATATTCAATTAAGAGAAGAATAAAATTTACACGAGAAAACCTCTTACAAATATCCCCTTAATTAATTCAATTAGATTTCAAGAAACTCTGTACATACATAATAATCGAATATTCAATTAACTAAGAGAAGAACCCTTGTGTCAATTGAAGTAGTAGTAGTTCATGACAATTCTTTTTCGATCCTTTCTCTCTCTAAATTTATCCTTTTATTTTCAAAATCTTTTCTTTCTTCATTAGAACCCTTGTGTTGCAGTTGATGTTTGGCTTTGAAGATTGTGTAACATTCCTTCGACGTTCGATGAAGACATAATCGAAGCAGCAGCAGGCTGCCTTTGTTTAACAAATTAAATCTGTATCTTTGTTGAACGAGATAGATATGGAGAAATAATAAGGAATTAAACTTTCGCTTTATGACAAGACTATATATTTTACTAGGGTTTGAAATATTTAAGGAAATTACTTATTAGTTATTACACAAGGAACGATAAAAGAAGGGGATGAGTTGTTTTATAGGGTTTTCATAAAATTATTTACTAATCCTTTCTTTCATAAAACACTACTTTCCTTTTACCATAATGTTCCTATATGGTAATTATTATTATTACTATTATTATTTTTTCTTAGAAAAAGCCAGCTATTTATTACCGTTGTCACATTTTTTTTTTGAATGATAGATTTGCTGTACTAAAAAGATATTATCTCCTCTCATCCACATATTATATATATATATATATATATATTCAATTCAATTTCACAGCAACTTCCGACATACAAAATATTCAATTCAATTATCTGAGAAAATAATATAAAGTTTTACATAATTAGAAATCTCTTACATAGAACTAATTACAACAAAACAGCAGATCGAGAGGAACTAAACTAACGAACCTCCCCTTCTTCCAACTCATCCTCGATAACTAGCAGTGCACGATCTTGTTCTTCATCTTCTAAATAATAATAATCATCCTCCTTTAGATAGAGGCCGAGTTTCTCGAGAGGGTTTACAACCACACAATTACTAGCAATAGTAACCTTTCCGTAAAATAGATTGTATGCCGAATCGCCGCACAAACTCTCCAACTCTTTCAACAGATGGGCGTTATCGTCATTTATACTAATGCTTTTTTCCATCTGTTCAAGAGCCATCCTCTCAATCTTGCGTCTCGTCTTCAAATCTTCCTTTTGTGCAGCTCTAAATTCTTCTTCGATTCTTTCTCTCTCTTCATTAGAACCCTTGTGCAATTGTTGCTTGGCTTTCAAGATTGTTTCTGCAAACCGACTTCTCAGCATCGCAGCTCTCATAGAGATATTCAGAGACATTTCTTCGACGTTCGATGTAGACATAATAATCGAAGCAGCAGCAACGCCCTTTATTGAATCCAGTTTTGAATCAGCAACGGAATCTTTTTTCCGTTTTTGGACATTAGCAACAGAAGTACTGGAGGCCGCAGGGGTAGAATCGTCCTTCGAACCAACCCCCACCCTACATGGTTGAATACAAAAACCCTGACCTGTAGACAAATCTTTTTTCAATTTCTTTCGAACACACTGAGTATCAGAATCTTTCTTTCGTTTTCGATCGGCCTCGAATTTTTTCCATCTCTTACAGAAGAGAGAATCCAACTGCTTTGCCAAGTGATGAACTTGGTTCCAACCGGGATTGTACAAGATCGCATTCGCAAAAGTCAGTTTCACATCGTCGAAAAACTCGTCGGCACAAGAGTAAATATTGAGTTTACCCTCTACGGTTCCAAGATCCATAGGTTTGGAGACAATGGAGAAATAATCGGGAATATGTAACTTCACAGGATCAACAGGCTCGCTGAAAACCCATCCAGCAGGGTGATTCATTAATTCTTTTAAAATATTACCGCACTCAACTTTCAATATCGGATCCAACTTCCGATTTTTCGCAACTCGTACCGAAACGTTAATCGTATTTTCACGCATCCTTTTCCTCGTATGCGACAACATTATCTTTGTCGGAAACAAACAACCAGCAGCGTATGTTGAATATATCAGATTATAACGTAACCTGAGAGTTGAGAGAGATTGGAAAGAAAAATAAGGAAAATTCTTGTTTACGACAAGATTATCTATATATATATTACTAGGGTTTAAAATATTTAAGGAAATAACTTATTACACAAGGAATTATAAAAGAAGATGAGGAGTCGTTTTTAGGGTTTTCATACAACTATTTTCTTTCCCTCTCCGCTCTATTTGGTAGTTATTTCTTTCATAATTGTTTCTTTCCTTTTTACCGTTATTTTTTTTATGAAACTTCAGCAATTACCGACTTACAGTGGTCATATTCTTTTATTTTTATTTTTGAATGACATATATTATTCTCTCTTCTTAGTTTAATTAAATTTACACTTTTTTTTATTACTATTTATCAAGGTTCTAAATATCAGTTATCGGGTTCGAGGCGGTTAGGGACCGCCACACGATAAATCGGTGTGGCGGCGATTAATCGGAGATATATCGGAAATAAATCGGTTTTTAGATTTAGTGTAATATATTTCTAAATATTATTTTTTAATACTTAAAACGCATAAAAAAAATTGAACTTGATTCTCTCCTCATCGTTTATATAATCTAATCACATTACAAAAGTTTAACATTTAGAACTTGATTCTCTCCTCATCGTTACGTTCTAAATGTTTTTATTTTTAGGGCAGGTTCTTCTTACGGGATCGGTGAGTTTCGGTTTGATTGAAAGAGATAATGGGTTGGAATTGAAAAAAAATAAAAATAAAGATAAACACCCTATTTTCATTGTAATAAAAAATAAATAAATAAATTAGAAAAAAAAAATATTTTTTCGATATATCGCTCGAAATTTGACCCGATATATCGGTTTGACCCGCCACAGACCGCCACAAACCGCCTTGGACCGCCTCACCGTCAAAAAACCGATTTTCAAAACCGCACACAAATATCGTAAAGGTTTGTTCCCGCCACCGATATGACGGCCGATATATCGGCCGCCACAACCGATATTTAGAACACTGCTATTTATCACGGTTGTAAAATGTCGGGATGGAGTCCGATGCGGTTAGGCTCTGCATCACGATTAGTACGGCGGTGATCAATTGGGATAAAATAGAAACAGTTCGATTTTTTAAAGTAACATATTGTTAGATACTATTTGTAAATACTCACAAGTCACAATATATATAAAAAAATATTTAAATATAATTTTATCCCCATGATTTACATATCATACGCACATAATAAAATATTGATAATAGTAAGATCATAATATAATAAAAATCCTACAAAATAAAAATAAATCTAAAATTTTGTGCATTCAAAATTATGCTTGAACATTGCAAGCATATATCATTAGGTCCTTCAAAAATAAAAATTAGTATAGACAAAATAAACAAAGCATAAATTCATTTTTGATTAAAGACCCTTTTTTATTAACAAAAAAAAAAAAAAAGTCCGATTTTTGACCGATTTTTTCGAATAAAATTTGACCCGCCTCAAACTACCTTGCAAGCGAAAACCGATTTTTCAAACCTTTAATTTACACCAAAGCAGTAAAGGTTTTAGACCATCTCCGCCTTGGAGATCGATTAATCGGCCACCTTAACCGATTTTTAGAACACTATTATTTATGTAAGAGCTATTAGTGAGAACCCCTTCTATGATTTGTTAACAAAGATGAGTCTGACCACTTTTCTCTTATTAGTGGGAGACTCACCATTACTTTATTACAAATATACCACTATTAACTACTCAGTATACACTACTAGGTGTGCAAGTTGGAACGGATTTTCCAATTTCCGTCGGTTTCGATCCGAAAAGTTCCGATTTTGGAACAACTTTTTCATTCCGACTTCCGAAATTCCGATTTCCGAAATTTTTCGATTCCTTTGGATTGGAATTAGAATTATATAAAATAAATTTGGGATTTCCGATTTCCGATCCAATTTAGTTCCGAAATTAATTCCGAAAAATTCAGATTTTTTTCCGAAAAATACACCTATAAATAGTATATAATACTTATTTTCCGAAAAATACACCTATAAGTTTTGTTTTAGGATTTTGACATAATAAATTGTTGTTGGAAGTTTTATTGGATATTATGTTGTGTTTATTTTTATTTATTTTTTTGAACTAACACTTAGTAGTTATTAGTTTTACTTTTATCGACGTGGATGCTCTATTTTCAAAACATTATGAACATTTTATAAAATTTCGGCTAAGTTTTGAAATTTTAAAGCTTATGTGATTTCCGATTTTTTTCCGAAATTCCGAAATTTCCGGGCCTTTTGGAATTGGAATGAACTTTTAGATTCCGAAAAAATTTGAATTGGAATTGGAATTGATTTTGTACTTCCAAATTTTTTTGGAAATTTTCCGAAAAGGCTAATTCCGATCCGATCCATCCGACTTTCACCCCTATACACTACTGATGCAGTTTTCATTTTATTATTTTATTATTATTTTTTTTTATTTTCAATTTTATATTTTTGGTTTACGGTGTTTTTTACGAAAATTAAATATAAAATTTTCAATATCAACTACAAAAGTTCTGAAATCTAAGTATAATTTCATTTTTTTTCCAGAATCAACAATAAAAATGTGGTAACCAAGTACAAAATGTTGGTGTTCACTATAAAATTGGAAATATCTGTACATATATTTTCTTCTTCTTTTTTATACCTTTTTCTATACAAGTATAATATTAAAAATATGCTAATTTAGTTTTTATTAAAGTCCTAAAATTTCAAACTTCATTAACCCCCAAAACCGTTTGATTCTAAAAATCTTAAAACCATTATCGATGTCAAAATCCTATACACCCATCCAAAATCATGTGTCGGTTCCGGTTCTTAAACCGGTTAACTCGATATGCATCATTCCTAAATTTGGTTCTATATTTTAAAAACATCTATTATTTTATTGATATTAATATATGGGTAATTGGCACTTTGCCCCCCAAACTATAGTGGCTTTTGCACTTATTTCTAGGATTTTATTTTGAACCCTATGTGGTATTTGTGAACCCAATTTTATGATTTTATGCAAGTTTTAATTTCGGATTATTTCTCCAACTTGTTTTATTAAGTTCATGAAACTGGCCATTTTATGTCCTTTTATGTTATTGTTAATCGCATGAATCGGAAGATTGAGTTAATAATTAGAACTGTGGTAGGAGAACCTTTGTGGTATTAACATAGGAATATAGTTAATCTCTTAGGTAGCCATTATTGAGATTTGTGCTTAATGTTGTGTTCTAGAATTAATTGCGTAGGAATACAGTAATTGAACCTAGATTATTAAAATCGTAATACACGCGGAAGCGAGTTATGATTAATTTAGCATCTCCGGTTAATAATACGGGTTAATTGCTTGCATAATTGAAGGAATTGGGGGAGTAATAATCATATTGGGGGAATAATAAAATCCTAGGCTTGTTTACTCTGATAAATCTTCGTTTTAAATTGCTTTCTTGCTTTTAACTTTTTTAATTTGCTTTAATTTAGTTACTTTTCTCTAAAGTCGACTGTGTAGGGTGAGCTTGATAATAATTGCTAGGATTTAGCGTCTATGATTAAATAATTAAATATTCTATGTCGAATCGGTATTCGGACTTAATTGTCCACTATATTACTTGTACGATACGTGCACTTGTGTGTAGGTATTACCACCAACACCGGTCCCAGGTTCGGGAGGCCGAAATGAAATTGAGGTTTTTTTTTTAATTTTTTTCCTCTATTAAATAAATCTATATAAAATTATTTGTAAATGAAATTTTATAATTTATTTGGGTCGGTCCCAGGGTTCGGGAGGCAGAAACGAAATAGATAAACCAAACGTGATAGAAGAAATGTTCGAAGTGTTTGGCAGTGATAGAAGATATTGTTATGAACAAACGTGAGCTATTGAGGTAGCTAGAGTTTATTGAAATTTAGATAAACCAGCACATATTATATATATATATATATATATATATATATATATATATATATATATATATATATATATATATATATATATATATATATATATATATATATATATATATATATATATATATATATATATATATATATATATATATATATATATATATATATATATATATATATATATATATATATATATATATATATATATATATATATATATATATATATATATATTTTAATTAAAGAATCAGTTGTGAGTTTTTATCTTTTTTCAGTTCCAATAGTCTAATGCATATACTTATTTAGTATCGGCCAATTTCTTTTCTTTGTCTTGGATTTTTTCTTTTTTATTCAATACAATTGATGTCAACGAGATTCAGGAAAAAAAATGAATTACAATTGGCAGAAAATATGAATCCTAGAAAAGACACCATTGTCATGAATCTTGGATTTGAATTTATAAGTTGTATAAATAATCATTAAGTAATAATTGAAGTATTTTACTGTTTTATGACAGTCATTCTACTATTTTATATGACTTGGCTCAGTTGCTCTAAAGCACATCAACTTCAACACCATCTATTTAAATAGAGTGCACATAAATCGGAAGTCAATGAATTCGGGTACCATTTTTAACTTTCACCAAAGGAAAACAAAGAAACCAAAAAAGAGGAGGAAGTTTGAAATTCGATTTTATTGCAAAATACCACCCCGTGTTATATCTAATTATCAAATACCCATGTCAAAAACAAAAAAAAAAAACTCACCAACACCCCTGTGTTAACAAAGTCAGGGCATCGAGACCCCTGGAGACAAATCATGCCAATCACTCGCGGGTTATGCAATTTTTTATGGTATTCTATCAGTGAAAATGTCATAATACCCCTTTATAAATTTAGTTGGGTGGCTGGGTGGGGGAGGGGGGTGGAGCGGGGAAGAAGAAGAAGACGACTTTTTTTTTCGCTTTATTTTGTTTTTTATGCAATATAAAAATGTATTGAAAAAATTAAAAAAAAACATATAAAAATTTTAATGTCACAAAATTAAATAAAAGTTAATTATGTTATAAAATATGGTGTAATTAAATTAACTACAAACTTTAAAAAAATTAATAATAGAAATACATATCAAATTTATAAATCAAATATACTTTCCTAATTGAAGTAAAATCCCTAGAGTATTTTTATCATTTCACTTGCAATAAACTCCTAAAAGCACAGTGGATGCAGTGAGCTTCGAATTTTTGTTAACACAAGGGGTGTCGGTGAGTTTTTTTTCTTTACAGGGAGCTATTTGCAAATTAGAGTTTACAGAGAGGTAGTGTTTGCAATTAACTCTTTGAAATTCACACACTTCATATCCTTAAAAAAACTTTCGTTTTTTGTACATATTTCATAATTGTAAGTTCATTAGTTTCTAGCTAACATACTACTTGACATCAAATACTTGTTCCAATTTGAGCAATTAAATTGCTAGATATTTTTTTTTTCTCTCGCAAAAAGACTTCAATTTGGAAATGTCAGAAGAAAATTTATGTTTAGCCCTTTAATATTAAAAATGTTTTTTTTTTTTATTTCAAGCTTAGGGTGCTCTTAAATATATTACTTTAATATTTTAAGTAATATATATATTTTTTTTCATACTAACGTAGATTGCAGGAGCTTGCTTATAAGAGATCAAATTAATAGTTCACATCGTAATTAAAAAATATAATTTAAATATATTTAGAAAATATATTGTACCTGCCTACATGGCTTAAGCAATCCAAATAGAATTAAGGTAATGAATGAGTAGAATAAATATAAAAAAAAATGTAGTTATAATTAAGTTTATTATTTGAAATCTAAGCAAATTGTTAAGTATTCAATATTTTATGAAATATTTCAAAATTTTATACCAATAGAGGTTGATTAATTTTCAGAAAAAAAAAATAATAAAATAAAAAAATAAAAAACAAACAAACTTACCATATAGAGAATGATTAATGTAACTACCAACTTTTCCTAAAAGAAAAAAAATACTATATATTAAATTACTGCAAAAAAAAAAGAAAAGGAAAGTAATTATTCATTTCTTAAGAAGGGAAGGAACTTCACAACCAACGTGGGATCAAGTTTGAATGATATTGGTGATATTGTATATTAGGGCTAAGCAAAAATACCAAAAAATAGAAAACCTAAATCTATATGAACCGGCTAGTTAAAAATTGAATGTACGGTAAAGATTTTTTGAAAACTGAAAAAATCGGTTTGTGTACGGTGAATAAAGATAAACACCGAACCGCTCACCAAACCGATTAGAGTGCATATCTTGTGCAAATACTCTTTTTTTTTTTTTTTTTCCTAATTTCTCTAGTCTCCGTTAGACTCTTTAGTCTCTATTAAACTCCGATGATTTGTTTTTCGTGTTGCTAACTTGACTACCCGTAATAACTTTTAACCAACCAAATGGCCTTGATTTACTGAATAGTTTTTAGGGTGTTCTTTTTTTTCCCTCTACATTTATTTGTTAATCTTCAAACAAACGGTATGAAAAACCCAAAATTCCAGTTAATCATATATTTGTTTTGTGCCGAATCGACTTGAACTGAAAGGGAAAATCAAAACCGAAAATAAACCAAATTGATAATGAAACTGAAAAATCGATTAGCTCCGAAACGCAAAAAAGCCCAACCTATTTTTTTTTTTTTTTAAATAAGAAAAATCAAAATTATCGGTACATCTTTGGTTTTTTGCAAAATTAAAACCAAACTGTACAGACCCAGTGCACAACCTTATTGTACATATAGAGAATTATGTATCATATAGTATTAAGATTGGTAAAATAATAGATGTTTTTCACAATATAGGACCAAATCCTACGAATGATGCATATCGATTTGACGGGTCTAGTGGCGTGTTTTAGGAATTTACTTCGGTGTGGGCTTAAATTTTCCGGGGTCCGGGGGTAGCGCCATTGAAAATAAAATTGGACCTTATTTTGTTGGATAAATTTAGGATTTTTTTTTTGCATTTTTGAATTTTTAATGACAAAATAATAAGAATTGGCTGGGCTAAATAATAATATATGTATAATATAAGGGAGCGGCTAAAACTACCATTTTTTTCTCACTTCAATACCACCAAGTTGAAAACCATATTTCGTAGAAGTTTTTGCAATTTTTTCTTAGATTAATACCTAAAAAAAATTTATTAGCAAAGTACTAAAATATTCCCTCATCAAACAAAATACAATTTATGCAAACAATTTTTTTTCCTCATTTCAATACCAAAGATTAAATAAATAAATAAAAACTTTCTTCTTCTCACACAAACCAAAACCCTCTCTTCTTCTTCATCTTCTTACAAACCCTTTAAAAAATCTCAGAATTCAAAAAAATCAAAACCTCACAAAACTTATAAAATGAAGTCACAAGACAATAAAATGCTAGTTTACAAAGAAGGAGAACCCATTAAAGTATGTATCCATGTTTTTTTGAGCTACGAAGTCAATTTTAAAGTTTTTTTTTTCAACCCCGTCGCCAGTTTTCCACATACATGTCGATTTTTTGTCAATTTCCGACACCAACTTGTCAAAAATATATTAAAAAAAAAATTCGACATGTATGTGTCGAAAAATCACTGCTGCAAGAAAAACAATTTAAGCAACATTGTTTTTTCGACACATACATGTCGAAATTGTGAGAAATTTCAACATGTATGTGTCGAATGTTCTTTCCATTTTTATTTTTATTTTTCGACAAGTTCCTGTCGAAAATTGACCAAAAATTAGACATTTATGTGTCGAAAACTGTAGGCGGGTTTTAAAAAAAAACTTTAAAATCGATTTCGAAGCTAAAAAACGACATGGATACATACCGTAATGGGTTCTCCTTGGACGTAAACTACCATCTTGTTGTCACTTGACTCCATTTTGCAAGTAGTGTGACGTTTTGATTTCTTTGGTTTTGAGATATTTTAGAAGGGTTTGTTGTGAGAAAGAAGAAAGAGGAGGTTGGGGGGCTTGTGAAGAAGGAAAAGGGCTTTGACGGTTTTTATGTAATTGGTATTGCATAAAGAAAAAAAAATTGTATGTTTTTGTGGTATTGATTTTCATTAAAGATATTTATATCATTACCTATTTATTATCTAATTTTTACTTTGGTGGTATTAAAGTGAGAAAAAATTGGTATTATTTTTAACTGCCCCCATAATATAATGAAAAATTACTAATTGAGGGGGGCTTGGTCCACCATAGCCATAGACTGGACTCGCCCCTGGATGGGTGTAAACGATTTTGGCATCGCCCCTGGATGGGTGTAAACGATTTTGGCATCGATAAGACTTATAAGATTTTAGAATCAAACGGTTTTGAGGGTTAACGAGTTTGAAGTTTTAAGTATGTAATAAAAAACAAAGCATATTTTATATATTACACTTGTATAGAAAAAGGGATGTAAAGAAAGAAGAAAATATGTGTGCAAATATTTTCAATTTTATATTGAACACCACATTTTGTAGATGTTTACGGTATTTTTATCGTTAATTCTAAAAGGCTGAAAAAATAAAAAAATAAAACTAAAGTTGATTTCGGCAATTTTATAGTTGTTTTTGAAAATTTATGGTTGATTCTGAAAAACAGAAAAACAAAAAATGAAAAGAAAAGGAAATTAAAAAATATAGTTTAAAAATTATGTTTCTAGTTAATAGATATAAAAACGAAATTTACAAAAGAAAAAACTATAAAATGCATCAAGTAGTAAGTAATGAGTACGTAGTTGATAGTAGACATGGCCGCGGGTCCTTTTTGCCCCAGACCCGTCCCGTTGACCGCCCCGACCCTATATTGACCACGGACCCGGGAACCAGACCCATTGTATCAATGGGTCAGTTTTGGTTCCCATATTTTAGGGCCCGAGACATGACGGATCGACCCGCCAGGGACACGGATTTTTAGTGGGAAAGTTTTCCAAAAAAATACATTAGTTGGGTTTCAAACCTAGACCTTTGCATGCATTTCTAGAGCACTAACAATTCAGACAAAGAAACTCATTAAAATTATACTAACCATAAATCTATATAGTTGAAGAAAGTGTAAAATGATTATATTGTTATATAAAAAAAATGTCTAATAAATTATTAATTTTCATATTCATTGCTATTAATACTAAAAATCCCCATTAATAACAAATGTATATATAATAAATTTTGAAAAATATAATGAATTACAGTACAATCTGTGTACTTTAAAAAATAATTGAATTTTGAAATTTTTTGAAGTTTGAAGTTTGAAGTTTGAAAAATCTCTCAAGTCCTAATTATTGTTTTCACTTAATACCTTCATTCCAATCTTCACCAATTCACTCTCACAACTTTCATTTTATTTAGTATATTTCCCTAAGTTAGTATATTTCCCTAAGTCTTACTTGTTTCAATTTTTCTAAAAATGTCCGTAAGAAGCTATTATTCGATTCAATTTGACAAAACAAAATGCAAATATTGTACAGTAATTACATTTATTCATGATTTATTTTCTAATTACATTTATTCATGATTTATTTTCTAAATTATTTATTGTGTACTATTTTTTTATAGAAATATTTTAAATTTGAATTCACAATTGATTATGGTTCATTACTACTGCATGTACAAGGGAAATGTCAGATTTAATTCGACTCGCCTCAAGTTCAAATGCTACCGTCGACCGAAAACATGTTTAAATATATGTATGTTGAACTAAGGTTGTTTGAATCAATAAAAGACATCAGCCCAATGCGTGTAAAGAAAATGTTTCGTATTAAACGTGGATGATTTCTGCAATAATTATTTGAAGTTAAAATTTGTTTACAGTTATTGTTGATCTATAATTCAACTTTTGTAACAGTTATAAATTCTTCTTTTTTTTTTGTAAATCTTAATTTAAAGTTAAGCTCAAGTGCTTTAAAGTTTCAAGTTCCTTTATTTTTTTCTTTATTGCAATTTATTGTCAACAAATTTTTTTTTTTTTTTAAATCTAGTTCAGACCCGATCGTGGTCTGAACCCGTCGGGACCCGCCCCACCCGGACTCTCCCCCCAAGTCTGTTATGGGCCATCTAAAACTCGGACTTGGACCCGTTCTGATCCGTGTCTAGTTAATAGTGGTAAATTCGTAATCAAATAATGGGTGGATCTACCATCCATATTGTTTTTTGGTATGATGAAACCCACAACCAACCATTAGTGGTGAATTTTTTTTAGCATATCGTCCTACCAACCCGTTGCCCTACCGAACTCTACCGACATTCTACCGAATAATTAAAGTTCCATACCGTACTGCATCAAAGTATTTTGATAGGGCAGCAATACTCAAAATTATTAAAACGGTATTGTACCGAAATATTATTGATAAATAAAAGTGAAGATAGTAGCTAACTAACTATTAACAACTGAAATTAGTTGTACTTTTCCGATATATCAAAAATATTTTGAATCATTTATTAATGATGATATAATTTATGTTATGATTTTTGATGTTATAATTTTATTTAAGTATTTTATGTTAGGTAAGTTAAAGAACATGTATTTAGAATAGTTATATCTTCAATATGAGTTTTGAGAAATTTAAAAGTTGTATATGCCATGAATTGTTTTGAAAATTTGATATTCAGTTTTGACACAAATAGTGGATAACGTAAATTGATAATAATCATTACCATACTGTAACATACCGAATTTTTTGTATACCGAAGTTTTGGTAGGGAAATGCTAATGAATTTCATAATACTGAAATTTTGGTAATGGTGGTAATTGAAGGGGTTTGGTACGGTTGCCTTCCAAAAACCCACCCCTACCAAACACATAGGTACACTGAGTACACTCTTGTATAATAGATTGCAAACCATACGAGAGATGCAAACCACACTAAACTAACCATGTATGACAAGCTCGACCTAGCAACCGTTGGCAATAGGATTCGAACTTTGGTCAATTGACACAAGCTCTCTTACTTCAACCGATAGACTATCCCTTATTAAAAAAAGCTAGAAGGGTTTCTGACTAAACCCTCGATAAAAATAGTAAAAAAAAAAATAGTAAATTTAAAATAAAAATATTGAAAATGAAGATAGAACTTTATATATCGGTGTAAGACATAGATGACGTGAGAGAATTTCTTTTTGCAGCAAGCCTATCATTCAAAAAAATGACAAAAAACTATGCTAATGAATTTTGTTCGTCGGGCCGTTTTGCTTAGGATAAAGTTTTTAACGTGCTATTAAAATTCAAAAACTTTAATAAACCAAACAAACGACCATTTAAAAAAACAGAAAATGAGTTAAAACTTAATTTTAAAAGATCTCGCAATTTTATCAGAAGAAAAACACAACTAGCGGAATCCTTATCTAATGTTTCTATCAATTGATAAAATTTTATAAAACTTTCCTAAAGTAGCAAAAAATAAGTTTTAGGAGTCGAAACGACATCGAACCACCGAAAGCTGACGTAAATCATGAGCTATGCTCACGCGTTTTCTTTGCCGGGCCATTTTGCTTGATTGAGATGGAGTTTATAACGTGATATTAAAAATAAAAATTAAAAAAAAAAAAAAACCTTAATAAACTGGTAAATACGACCATTTTACCTTAATAAACCGGTAAGGAAACGTAAATTTAAAATAAATAAAAAATTAAAGTGAAGATAGAATAATGTATATCGGCAAAACAAATGACATGAGAGAAATTCTTTTTACAGCAAGCCCATTATTCAAAAGAAAAAAAATTATGACAACTGTTATTGCTGAATTAACCTCAAAAATTTAATTATGACAACTGTAATTGCTCAATTTACCTCAAAAGTTTCATCGTTCCTTGTTAAGCAAGTAATTTCCTTAAATAGTGCAAATTCTTAGGTTTTTCACAATGTCATTTTGATATCTTGTACAAATACTTTTTTCCCCCTAATTTCTCTAGTCTTGTTTTAACTTGAGGAATGAATCGCATGATGTTACATTCAGAGGTTTTTTTTTGCTGACTTTACTAGCCCATACTAAATTTTAACAACTAACCAAATGGCCTTGATTTATTTAATAGTCTTAGAGGGTATGATTTTTTTTTTATTTATTTATTTATTTATTTATATATATATATTTTTTTATCTTGTTCGAATTTTCAAAGAGTTATTTATTTGTTAATCTTCAACAAACGCGATAAAAGAAAAACCTAATTCCAAGTTAATCAAATACCGGTTTATTGCCGAATCGACTAGAACCGAAATCGAACATAAACTGAATTGATATTTCTTTTAAATCGTAAACCAAAAATTGAAACACCAATTGGCTCTAAATCGAAAAAATCCCGACATGTTTGGGTTTTAAAATGAGAAAACCCAAAATTATCGGTACATCTTTTTTTTCACAAAAACCGAACCGTACCAACCCGTGTGCACCATTCATAAATTATCGGTACAATATATTAAGATCACTAAAATAAATAGATGTCTTTAAAAATATAGAACCAAATTTAGGAATGATGCATATCGAGTTGACAGGTTTAAGAACCGGAACCGGCACATTTGGGACTGGTGTATACCATTTTGACACCGATAATGGTTTTAAGATTTTTAGAAAGGACTTGCTATTATCAGTGCGATTTTTACCATTCGCAGTGCAAAATAATTCATTTATTTTTTTGTTTTCCAAATCTTATCCAACCCCTTCTGAAACACCCTCAACCTTTAATTCTTGAAAATTTTCAAATCCAATAATTTTTCGACCAATATCAGTTTGAACACAAGTATTATCAACATGGATGACAACGGCTTCGATTTTGAGGTGAAAATACATGTTTTTTTTCATTTCCAACGTTTTTAGACATTTCGTGTTATTTCACACGAAATATATTCTTCCATTTCGTGTAATACTATACGAAATATGTCTTAAAATCGTTTGTTGTTTGTTTCGTAGGTTGTGGTACGAAATTTTACATTTAATTACGTTTTATGTCAATTTCGTAGTAAAACCCACGAAACTTTAAAGCTTACATTTTATAGTAAAACCTACGAAATTAAAGCTCTTATTTCGTATGTTTTTACACGAAATTGTAGCTTACATTGTGTTATTTCATACGAAATCCCTTAAATATTGTCTTTTAATTATAAATATTTATGCAGTAACTAAGAGAACAATCTCACGATCATAGTCACTTCTTTGAACGTGGTATTGTGTGTGATAGTAGAGAAGCGCTAATTATGTGAGCAAAAGACAAAGCAAGTAGTCATAATCATCGACTGATTAATCATTGTAAATCAGAAAATATCAGGTTTTAACTTGTGCAAGATATCAATTTGGACGACACGTACTATTGAAGAAACGTTCTTGTCCGTTCAGGTTAATTGGCAAAAAATCAACGGAGGATGGATTATGGCGATTGAGTGTGAGTAATGATAATCATAACCATCTGCCGTGTATTTAAAAGTTTAACTTATGTTTAACTTTGTATTTGTTTTAATTTTGCATTTCAATGTTTAATTTATGCTTCGGAATATTTAAATTTGTAGTGTTGTGTTTTGCATTTTTATGTTTAACCTATGTTTTTGGAATGATTAAATTTGTAAGGTTGTTTGTAAGGTTGTTTTGGGATGTTTAAATGTGTACTTTAATTGCTTTAGTTGTACATAGTTTCTAAATTCAAATCATAAAACTAGTAAATTAAAATAAAAAAATAACAAACTAGTAAATTAAATAGTTCGTGATAATAATAAACTAAATTAGTAAAATAATTAGTTCCTAATAATAATAAAAACAAATTATTACATTAAATAGGTCCTAACAATAATAAAAATGCATAGTCTAATAATAATAAAAATAAACTTTAAAATTAAATAGTTCATAAAAATACATAACTGGCAAAAAAAATCTATAAACTATCGCCTCGCTCTTCTTGGCGGCTGCACCTCATGATCGTCGTTGTCGTCGTCGTCGTCGTTGTTGTTGTCATGGTGGATGCCAATATATCGAGTGGCGGGCTGCATAATATCTCCACGGTGGGCACGTAGATCGGCAAACTGCTGCATCCAGTCTTGTCCAGTGCTTCTGGTGATTGGGTACAATGCACGTACTATCTGGTAATAAGCTGGCTGATCTGGTGGCCTCACATTCTCTCCCTGGAGTTGAGCCGGGCCTACGTCGGGGTTGTTGATCTTTAGAGGAGTCCGATCGGTGTACCAATCCATGTAGTGTTCGTCGACTTTCCCCTGTTGTCGTGCCGTCTTGTATACGTTGGCACGAAATGAATGAGCATGGACCATGTCCCACATACCACCCGAAAATGGGTAGTTGACTTTCTACGATGCACCACCTTTGGGACCGCGTGAACACGGCTCCATCGACGGAATCAAGCCGCGCGGAATATCCTGAACCCACCCGAACTGTCGGACGCAACGATCAGGCATATGTGGCTCTACGACCCACATGTACTGGATCGTGCCATGATACAACGTACGAGGGATACTCTCATGTATATCCCGACCCTACAGTAGCCACTCGACCTAAACAGAAAACAATACAAATATATAAATCAAAAAGTTCATATTTAAACAAACTACAAACATAAATCGAAAAATTCATATTTAAACAAACTACAATTACATAAAATCGAAAAATTTCATATTTAAAAAAATATAAACACATAAATCGAAAAATTCATATTTAAAGAAAATATAAATACATAAATATAAAAAACATACATCATCCGCAGTCATATTATCGAGTAAACCTCAAATATGTTCGAGCGTGCCCGCTTTTGGCGGCGCGTTCCACCTCTTGCATCGAGGCTGAAACTCGCGGTACCGCTCGCTCTCCTCCGACGACTGGAATCTCGGGAAATACTCGTATATCCAGCACTAATATTTTATTTATAGATATTTAGGGAAATAAACAATAGAGAATATATAAATTTAAAAACATTATAAAAAAAATAAGTACCAAAATTTATTAAAATTTACCTGAAGAAGGGTGGTGTAACCCGCCAAGCTCCTCGAGTGTGCTCGACTGCATATACCGAACTCTCTGTATAGATTGGCCAAACAGGCCAAACCCCATGAATACATGCCGACCTGATCAAGCACTGAATCCTCGAGCACGTGCATATACCACGGCTTCACCCGATCACATGTCTTGTCGGGGAATAAAATCGATTCAAGGAGAAACACCAGATATATCTGAACTCGGCGTCTCATGGGCGTGTCGGGCATCAACAACTGTCCGTGTATCATCCTCCATGTGGGGCCCCCATGCTTCCATGACTCGTCAATCTCCTCAGAATCGAGGTTTAATACCTCGGACAGCAAATACACGCAGTTTTTTCCGCTCGATAAACTCGTCGTACCTAGGCGCGACCACCCGTCCCTCCACATTGGCACCCAGAATCATCTGGATATCGTGGACAGTGATAGTCATCCCTCCCCACGGCATATGGAAGATGTCCGTCTCAGGCTGCCACCGCTCCACGAATGCAAACAACAGCGGACCATCTATGCGCGGTAAATAACATCGGGCTAAGGGGTATAACCCGATCATCCGCAGAAAATGCTTGTCTGCGGATACATCTATGTCTAGGGCAGCTGCTATCTTCTCGTAGTTGAAGTGGTTCAGAAAGTTGATACGGGACTCCACTCGTCCAACCGGACATTCCTGCAATTATTTATTTAGAAAACATATTATTTAATCAACTGTACAAATATTTTAATATAACATACAAAAATTATAATATTAAAATTAAAACAAGTAATTAACTTACTTGTCCCCTCCAAATATATGCCGCTACGTGCGACTTGAAACTCAGAATCAAAGACGAATCCCGCGGCCACCGCGAAATGGACCATCTAGCACATACGGATTGACTCGAGTATGACTTCGACCACCACGATCTCCACGGCCCCGTGCTCGGCCTCCACGACCTCCACGAGCTACAACATTTGTCTCGTGAACGGGGTCCACAGCATCCTCCTCTTCCTCCATAGCATGGGAAGACTCGACATCGGGATGTGCAACCGATGATCCAGCTCTCTCAGCCTCTCGCCTACGTCGTGTAGACATAGTCATGCGCTTGCGCTGTTGATGTTCGGCCTCATCACGAACTGCTCACATAATTGCCTTTGATTTGCCTTTGCCTGCCATCTGTTAAATAAGACACTATTAGCGTCAGTCTAAATAATAATAAATAAAACAAATCCAAAAAAAAACTAAAATTATGCAATAATTTCCTGGAAAAAGACACGAAATTAATGCTTACATTTCGTGTATTTTTCCACGAAATGTAAGCATTAATTTCGTGTCTTTTTCCACGAAATTATTGCATAATTCCCGAAACACACAGTTTCGCGCATAGTACCTACGAAAGAAAAGCTTACATTTCGTACGTTTTCTCACGAAATTAAAGCTTTAGTTTCATAAGTTTTTGCACGAAACTTAAAAGAAACAGAAAATTCTACTAATTTCGTGGAAAAAATCACGATATTATACCTTTAATTTCGTGAGTTTTTCACGAAACGCCTTTTTTTTCGAAAAGTTTCGAAGGTCTTCGAAATACAGAAAACGTATAGATTTTCGACGAAATTTGCTAATATATTACTATAAAACATTGGATTAACGATTTTGAGTTCGAGTTTTACCTTAAATCGTTGTGGAATTGCTCGTTTAATCAATGGGAATTCGAAGGGCCTTGGAGAGGGTTTGGGAGGATTTTGAATTTTTTGAAGAAAAGTCACAAATGAATCAAAAGTGCACTGCAAGGCGACAAAAGCTGCACTATGAATAGCATTTCAGTTTTTAGAATCAAACGGCTTTTAGCGTTAATGAGTTTGAAATTTTAGGAAGTTAATAGAAACTAAGTTAGCATATTTTTAATGTTATACTTGTATAGAAAAATATAAAAAAAAAAAAAAGAAGAAAATATATGTACAAATATTTCCAATTTTATAATGAGCACCAACATTTTGTAGTTATTTATCATATTTTTATTGTTGGTTCTGGAAAAAAACGAAATTGTAGTTGATTTCGAAAATTTTATAATTGATACTGAAAATTTTATAGTTAATTTATGGAAAAAACCGAAAAACAAAAATATAAAAATTAAAATTAAAAAAAACTAAACTAATAAAATGAAAAATGCATCAGTAGTGAGTAATGAGTAGTTAATAGTGGTAAATTTGTAATAAAGTAACGTGTGAGTCTACCACTAATAAGAGAATACGAGAAAAGTGGTCAGACTCATCCTTATTAAAAACGAAAAAATTGACAAAACTCCCCATTAAACAAGTGCCATTACAATGAGCCTAATTTTATTTCTCGTTTTTAACATAAATCCAAAAACTGATATTAATTAAAATAATTAATTATCACTTTATACTCCTAATAAGAAATAACCCTATTTTACCTTTTTCATATATGTGTAATCCTAGCCACTGTTTGATTTTCTTATCCCATCTCTCTTTTTTCTTTTCTCATCTTCTCTCTTGAGAATTCTCCTTCTCTAATCTCTTTCATTCAAACCGCCGACAGCCACAACTTTTTCTCTGCACCACCGGCGGCCCCCTTTCTATCTCTTCAACGCCAGAGCGCCGCCCTCAAGCGGCGGTCTAGCACCCCATGACAGTGGAGGCCTTGCATAGGAAATAATTGAAGCGGTTGAAGAAAGATTCATGGTTAGTGGTGGTGCAGATGAAGCGTTTATTGATTTTGGGGTTCTGGACATATCCACATGTTGATTCTCTCGGCCTGCATCTTCTTCTTCTCTTTCCTTAAATGTTTGGGTTGTTTATTTTATATATACAGACACAAAGGCATGTAGTGGTTTTGATGAGTTTATAGTGGATTTTCGTAATGGAATTCGTTAATTACATAGTGGTTTTCGTAACTACATAGTGCTTTCATTAATAACATAGTGGTTTTTGTTAATTGATAAGTTTTTAGTGAATTTTTGTAATGGAATTTGTTAATTACATAGTGATTTTCGCTGATTTACAGAGTGGTTTTCATTAATTACAGAGTTATTTTTGTTAATTAATTATATAGTAATTTTCGATAAGTTTATAATGAATTTTCGTAATGAAATACTATAATCACGTAATGGTTCTCGGTAAGTTTATAGTGGATTCAATTTGTTAAAAACTATTTTTTTTTTAAATTTAACTTTACATAACAGATGTATAAAAAATAAAAAATTGAAATTAAAAAAAAATGAAAAATAACCTTTTCTAAAGAAAAAATTAAAAATTAGAAAAGAAATAAAACCGAGATTTTTAGAGTTGATTTGAGAGCGTTATTTTTGACATAAAACTTGAAGCGTAGTTTGAGGGCATAACTTAGGGGCAAGGATTTGAATATATCAACATAATTTTTTTATTTATTAAAATAATTAATTGGGGCATATAAAATATTTTGGGTTGATTGGGTTTATAGCAAATAATAATTAAAAAAAATGAATTTATCAAGAAGTCAACAATAAGGGTGTTTTATCAAATATCCCCTATTAAAAAATGGGGACTATTAGTCATAACCCCCTCTAGTATTTTTTTAATAAGGGGGGATCCAGCCATATTTTCAATATTAGTAGGAACCCACTATTTTAATGATTCCCGAAAATAGCCTTATAGAAGACAAACACATAAAATCCGAAAATTTAAGATCCCTACAATCGTGTGTGATTGATTATATCCCAAAAAAATTGCTTCTCAAATTTTTCCATAAACTACCATCTGCAAAATATAATCTTTCCATGTTTTTTTAAATAAATTTAAATTTTCGTTTTTTATTATTTTATTTAAAAACTAACAATAATAGCTTTAAAAAAATATTTTTCTTTTAATTTTTTATTTAAAAAACATTTTATTTTATTTTTTATTTTTTTTTAATTTAAGTTTTTTTGTTGGGAATCAACTATAAGATTCTGAAACCAACTATAGTATTTCCGAAATCGACTTCGATTCTTTTATTTCATTTTTGTTAATTTTAATTTTCAATTATTTTTGGCATTTTTATCCAGAAAAAAACTATTAAATTATCGGTCAATTATTCGAAAAAACTACAACAACCTATCGAAAATGACTAAAAATAGCTGAATAACGAAAACAACTAAAACAAATAGCAGAATAACGAAATCAACTAAAAAAATAATTGAATAACGAAAACAACTATAAATATAGGAGAATAGAAAAACAACTATTTTCTGGGAAAGATACTCAACATCAAAAGCATCAAAAGAAATTAAAAAGAAGACGGCGGCGGGACAGAGGTGGAAGGGGCAAGATGCGGTGGCGGTTGGATCACCAGATCTGGCGGCGAAGACGATGAGTAGAGGTAGATAGGGATTTATGAGTTCTTGTTCTCGTCTTATAAAACTATATCGAAAATTATAGCAATGGCGACAACGGCAACGACACCGGGATCTCCAGATCCGGCGATGAAGACGATATTTTTTTTGAGAATGTTTCATCATCGGAGTGCTGGGTAGATGGAGTGAAATTTTCACCATCACGGCGTGAAGAGCGGCTTCAGCAGTAGAGAGGCGACGACAAACGGAGGGAGAAGGGAGAACTTGGCGGCATCGGAGCTGAGGTGGAAGATGGAGATGGCAGCAGCGGGGCTGAGATGCAAGGGGAGAGATGGCGGCGTAGAGAGAAAAGAGAGAGAAGAAGAAGAAGAAGAGATACAATTGGAACGTGATAGGGTTTGGTAATTTGAGAAATAATAAATCTGAAATAATATAAGTAAATTATAATTTTGGGGTAAAATAGTCTTATCGTATATGATTTTATTAAAATATTAATCTTAAATGACAAGTGAGGGGGGTATGACTAATAATACAAAATGGGCTAGATCCAGCATAATATAAGCAAAAGAGTTGGGGGGTTTTCACTAATTATCCCTAAAAAATGTTAGAAAGGGTTCTCATTAATAGTCTCTTTGTAAATAGCAGTGTTCTAAAAATTGATCAAGGCGGCCAATTAATCGATCTCCAAGATGGAGGTGGTCTAAAACCTTTACGATTTTGATGTAAATTAAATGTTTGAAAAATCAGTCTTCGCCTGCGATGCGGTTTGAGGCGGTCGAATCGTGGAGGCGGGACAAATTATGTTCGAAAAAATCGGTAACAAATCAGTCCTTTTTTTTCTTTTTAAATAAAAAGAAGGGTTTTTAATCAAAACTGATTTTATGCTGTCTTATATTGTTTGTGTTAATTTTTATTTTTGAAGGACCTAATGATATATGCTTGCAATGTTCAAGCATAATTTTGAATGCAGAAGATTTTCGTTTTATTTTTATTGTTTAAGAATTTTTATTATATTATGATCTTATTATTAAAATTTTACTATGTGGTATGATATATAAATGATGGGGATAAAATCGTGTTTAAATATATTTTTAAATATGTTTTGAGTGTTTACAAATAGTATCTAAAATTATATTACATTAAAGTTAAAAAACCAAATTATTTCCAATTTATTGCCGATTGATCACCGCCGTACTAATCGTAACGCGGTGCCTAAGCACTTCGGACCCGGTTCCCATCTTTTACAATCTTGATTAAAAAAAAATAGTAAATTTAAAATAAAAATACTTGAAGTGAACATAGTAAATTTAAACATGAGAGAATTTCTCTTTAGAACAAGCCTATCCATCATTCAAAAATAATAATAAGGGAATATGACAACGGTAATTTTCATAAAAAAAATTAATAAAAAAATTACCATATAGAAACATAACGGTAAAAAGGAGAGAAAAATTCTCATCTTTATTTTAAAACTATATCTAATATAAATTAACAACTAAAATGTATGAATTAGTATTATGTCAAAATGAGTTATTTGTTAAAAGACAAATATTTTCCATCTATTTGTATCATTCATTTCATTAAATGGATTATGGAGATCTAAAATATCTAGTTGTTGAAAAAAGTCTGTTAAAACTCTCCTAAAAAATATGAGCTAGATTCTAGAATATTTATCGGTGAAAACAACTTTTAAACTCTTTCCAAAATAGTTTCTTATTTTAACATGTATATATTTTCAATTGTTATTAGGGTGAAATATACTTTACCCCTTGTAATATGCCATGGGTAACATTGACCCCTCGTACTATGAAAAATACACTTACCCCTCAATTTAATGGTTAATCTATTTGACTCTTAACGTTGTTTATAGTAAAATAAATTTAATATATCTTTAATAATCTTTACTAAATGACACATTTTTTTATTTAAAAAATATTACATGTACTCTAATAAATTAAATAAATATTTAAGATAGTATATTTTTTTTTTGGATTAAAAATAATTTACTAGTTAAATATTTAGATAGTATAATTTTTCATATATTAGATGCAATTATTTAACTCATCAAACATGCACATTAAAAATACTATTTATTTGTAAAATCAAATTACGTATAGTTAATCCTAAATGAAAAGGCAAGTTAATTAAATTTTGATGTTACAAATAAATACAATAAAACATTAACATGTATCATTAATGTTAATGTAGAATTACAATTTTTAATATAAATATTTACTCAGTCAATATTTTAATTTAATATTTAAAAAATTATACATGTTAAATAAGAAACAATTATGAAAGAAATAACTACCAAATAGAGCGGAGAGAGAAAGAAAATAGTTGTATGAAAACCCTAAAACAACTCCTCATCTTCTTTAATAATTCCTTGTGTAATAAGTTATTTCCTTAAATATTTTAAACCCTAGTAATATATATATAGATAGTCTTGTCATAAACAAGAATTTTCCTTATTTTTCTTTCTAATCTCTCTCAACTCTCAGGTTACGTTATAATCTCATATATTCAACATACGCTGCTCGTTGATTGTTTCGGACAAAGATAATGTTGTCGCATACGAGGAAAAGGATGCGTGAAAATACGAGGACTAACGTTTCTGCACGAGTTGCGAAAAATCGGAAGTTGGATCCGATAATGAAAGTTGAGTGCGGTAATATTTTAAAAGAATTAATGAATCACCCTGCTGGATGGGTTTTCAGCGAGCCTGTTGATCCTGTGAAGTTACAAATTCCCGATTATTTCTCCATTGTTTCCAAACCCATGGATCTTGGAACCGTAAAGGGTAAACTCGATATTTACTCTTGTGCCGACGAGTTTTTCGATGATGTGAAATTGACTTTCGCCAATGCGATCTTGTATAATCCCGGTTGGAACCGAGTTCATCACTTGGCAAAGCAGTTGGATTCCCTTTTCTATAAGAGATGGAAAAAATTCGAGGCCGATCGAAAAAGAAAGAAAGATTCGGATCATACTCAGTGTGTTCGAAAGAGATCGAAAAAAGATTTGTCGTCTAGTGGTCAGGGTTTTTGTATTCAACATGCACGTACGGTGGGGGCTGGTTCGAAAGACAATTCCACCCCTGCGGCCTCCTGTGCTTCTGTTGCTAATGTCCAAAAACGGAAAAAAGATTCCGTTGATGATTGTGTCGGAAAACAAAAACAAAAAGATTCCGCTGCTGCTTCGATTATTATGTCTGCATCGAACGTCGAAGAAATGTCTCTGAAGATCTCTTTGAGAGCTGCGACGCTGAAAAGTCGGTTTGCAGAAACAATCTTGAAAGCCAAGTATGAACTGCAGCAGCACAAGGGTTCAACCGAAGAAAGACGATTTGAGTCGGAAGAGGAAAGGGTAAAAGAGAGAGAAAGAATCGAAGAAGAATATAGAGCTGCACAAAAAGAAGATTTGAAGACGAGACGCAAGATTGAGAGGATGGCTCTTGAACAGATGGAAAAAAGCGTTAGTACTTAGTATAAATGACGATAGCGCCCATCTGTTGAAAGAGTTGGAGAGTTTGTGCGGCGATTCGGCATACGATCTATTTTATGGAAAAGTTACTGCTGCTAGTAATTGTGTGGTTGTAAACCCTCTCGAGAAACTCGGCCTCTATCTAAAGGAGGACGATGATTATTATTATCACGAAGATGAAGAACAAGGATATCGTGCACAGCTTGTTATCGAGGATGAGTTGGAAGAAGGGGAGATTCGTTAATTCCTCTCTGTTGTTTTGTTGTAGTTAGTTCTAATGAAGAAAGAAAAGATTTTGAAAATAAAAGGATAAAGTTAGAGAGAGAAAGGATCGAAGAAGAATTGTCATGAACTACTAGTACTACTTATAGAATTAAGGATGAGTTGGAAGAATTAATTAAGGGGATATTTTGTGTAAATTTTATTCTTCTCTTAGTTAATTGAATATTCGAATATTATATGTATGTACGGAGTTTCTTGAAATTCAATTGAATATTGATTTTATTTCCATTGATGTTTGTTCTTGCTTCTAGTTTATACATGTTGATATTTCCATCTAATTATTCATGAGTTTGAATACGAATTACTTTTAAGTTATTTATATATTTACTAAATGAAGAGATGAAGGGTTGATCGAGTAATAATTAGAAGAATTACAAGACATTTTATTTACTACGTACCAATAATATATGTAGAGAGAGAAAAAAAATTAGGGTAAATTACGGCCACCTCTGAGGTAATTAAGGTTAAATTACAAAAAAAACTTCTCATATTTGGATAATTACAATCACTCCTTGAACTCTGAATCTTCTTACACATCCACTCTTATGATGTCAAATTCAACATAATTTTTTAGGCTTCGTGAAATGTTCTTATACTTTGTACTTGTTTTGTGCAAAAATGTATTTTCGGCATCTGCACATTAATTAAAATCACACATTCATCAATTAAATCGACTCGTAATAGATCAATGATTAATTAACTTACATGAAAATCCATCAAAATCAAGTCGTATTTTCCGTCACAATGAAGAGCTTCAACTGCTTGAATCCTATCTCCTACAACAACTACTTCCGCTCCCAATTTCTCGAGCATTACTTTCGCGACTCTTTGTTGCACAGGAGTGTCTTCGGCAAGAAGTACGCGCAAACCCTCGAGCGATTTTTCTTCGTAATTAATCCCAATATTTTTAATACAGCCATTAAATTCTCTTATTACACTAGTAGTATTGCAACAATCATTCTCGGACTTGTCGGAATCATCAGAGTGAAGATTATCGTCAATTTCGACAAGTTCGTGAAATTGAGCATCTTCTCGTAACAAAAAATAGCATGCCATCTAATGAAAAATAACTTTATTTGAGAATCTAATATTCTTGAACAGATTCTAAAAATAGTATGATCAAATTTAAATTTTGAAACTTTAAGGATCAAATTGTAAATTAATGTTAAAACTCGAGTCACAAAGCTGCAAGTTTAAAAATTCATTGACAACTAAAAATGCTGAAACATATTCATGATTTCAAATGGTAAAAGAAATGGGCTGCTAATTCTGGAAAACAAATGTAAATTTCAAACACAGGGGTCTAAAATGAAAATGTTGAAAAGTTGAAGGAGTAAACTATAAATTCGTAATGGCAAAATGCGAAGAAATTCCCTTTTCTTTTCAATTGATGCTTCATAAATTTTAGTCAAAATAATTTATCGTAAAATGGATATTTTGACCAATTTATAATGTGATAAACATAAAACACCATCATATCAATTTCTCCAAAATATTCTCTTCAATTATTGAATATTGTTATATTCACTTCAAGGAATAAGAAATGTTGAAGTAGTTTCATAATATTTCAATTTTAGCTCACAGCTAGTAATACGATGTACTGTCAAATTTATTGATTTTTCTACTAACGAATTCAACTTTAGTTTTTATGTTTCTACTTCTTGAATATAATATGGATCTAAAATATTGATGCATTATTCCAAGTCACATAAATTAGAGAATATTGTCTCATATAATTTTTCAATTATATGTATCGTAACGAGATATATGTCAATATCAAATATTTTACTTATTGTTTTCAAAACAACAAAGTCAACATTAAAAAGAACAAATTATAGAGATAATCAAATATTTATCTTTCTTTTTCTTCATATGTAACTATATTTGTATGTTACTTTTACTTATGCATGTGTTCCAGACACATACCACCAAATATTTATTGTGTCTTGAAAACGAAAAAAAAAACTTTAATTGGTGTTTTCTAGATGCATTTTCAGTATGCAATATTTGAATTGTGATTTCAATACAGATATATGGATCTCAAATAGAATGATCCAACTTTCATAATTTTCTATGGAAGTAGAGATTTGAAAAATGTTGGGGCATGGCTGGCGCCCCTGGCGTTATGATATACTAGCATTTTTTCCCCCGAGCGATGCACATGATATTATTTAAATATTAAAATTATAAGAAAATATAGTACACTAATATAGTAAAATTTAATAATGTAGTATAATTCATATTGATTTTCTAGCTTTATCTTTTAAGATTTGAGATATATTGATGAAAATTAGGAGACCAATAATTGTTGAAAATTATAATTAAAAATTAGTACATAAAAAATATTAAAAAATAAATAATTACATAAGTAGCAATAAGGTAGGATTCTTCATGGGTTAATTTTAATTTTGATAATTATTAAAAATTATAGTTAGAAATTAGTAGAGAAAAAATATTAAAAATAAATAATTACAGAAATACCATTAGGGTAGTAAGAAATTAGTAGAGAAAAAACATTAAAAATAAATAATTACATAAATACCATTATGGTTTTTTAGGGTTGCCCAGCGTTTCTTTCTTTTATATATAAGATATCTTTTATTTTTTTAGAGCTTAAGATATAGGTCTCTAGTGGCAAAAATTATTAGAACTAAATGACAAGTCCAACTAAACCTTTGACACACATCCTTCATAAAATTCATTCCAAAAATGTCCTTTACTCACAAATTTGAAATCTACATTAAGTAAAATTTATATTGCGTTTATCATATTTTTAGTCTGCATTTAATATATTCATTTTTCAATCTAACACTTTCTAATTTGTTTTTCAAAATACGTTTGTCTTTTTCTTTTCTCTTTTTGTATTTCTTCACTTAAGTTATTCTATTAAAAAAATTATCTACATAATATTGAAAATTAAAAAAAAAAAAAAACATGTTTTTCATTTTTCTGTAATTCAATTTATATATTTGTTAACATATATATTTTTTTAGGGTCTTTCTAGGGTGAGATACCCCATGTTCTAAACTTATTTGAGATATGTATTAATCACCATTAATTTTCTAAGATTAAATCTGGACCCTAGGAAAATAACATGATTTATGTTCTAAAAATGAAGTACTTTATCAAATTATCCTTCGATTATTTTTTTATTAAATTAATATATAATTGATTAACATTGAATTGTCTAATTTACCCCCTACTATATTTTAATTAAATAATTAATTTAAATTCATTGTGACCGAGTTTTATTTGATAAATAATCGAAAAAAATGCATTCATTAGGAATAGAACTCGTGACCTCTTAATACATTTATCACTCCTAACCATCCAAGCATATTAACTTATTACGATATATTTAACCATAATTGTATAAATACTGTTAATTCAAATATTAATTGCAACATTCATTATTTTTAAATGGTATTAAATAAATTATTAACAAATTTAACAAAATAAAGTTTGAAAACTATAAAGAATTGCAGTTCAGTAGGCCAAACATCTATCATTAATTATATAATATTAGAAGTATTAATAAACTCCACCATTTAAAAATGTAAAGAATGCTTTAAATATAAAAAAATGCATAACTTAATTCAAACTCATTTATGTTATTTAATCGATAGTGTGACAAATCCAAATAAAAAAACAAAGAATATATTTATTTAGAAAAAGAAAAAATTATAACTCATTCCAATTAGTCGTTTTCTTAGTTTAAAATAAAATTATATACTACAAATACTATATTGTGAATTTTCTTTTAATATTTAATTTAATCAATTAGTAAGATTTGAATCGATGAAGTACAAATCCTTTCAATTAGTAAACATTATTCAAATATTTGAATCGGTTGCTTAACTATTGACATAACATGTTACATAATTGATTTAACTATTTATAAGTAAGGTCTAATATTTTTTTAATTCAATTTTGTCATAAAAAATAATAAATTTAATTCCTAACACATGTAAGAACCTAATCGTAAATCATAATATTTTATCAGCGTAATATTTGAACCAATTAAGCTCAAGTCCTTTCAATTCGTAAACATTATTCAAATATTTGAATCGATTCATTAGCGCGCTCAACTATTGACAAGAACGTCTTAATCAAATTAACTATTATTAATTAAAGTGTGATACATGTTTAATTCAATTTTATCATAAAAAAATAATTCCTAAATTACGCAAGAATCAAATCATAAGATTAATTAAAGCGTATGATTTGAATCAATTAAGCGCAAATCCTTTTAATTTGTAAATATTATTCAAAAATTTGAATCGATTAAGTTCAACCACTAACAAGAACGTATTAATCGAGTTAACTATTTATAATTAAAGTCTACTATCCTTTTAATTCAATTTTAACAACAAAATAATAATTTAATTCGTAAAATCGTCAGAATTAGATCGTAAATCGTAAGATTTAATCTAACCATGAACCGATTAAATCTTACGATTTTTATGAATTAAATTTTATTATTTTTTATGATAAAATTCAATAAAAAAAGGTTACTAAACTTTAACTATACACATATTGATTAATACGCTATTGTAAATTATTGAGTTTAACCGATTCAAATATTTGAATATTGTCTACGAATTGAAATGAGTTGAGCTTAATCGATCAAATCTTTAAATGTTGTTTTTGAATTGAAAACACATGAGTTTAATTGATTCAAATATTACGATTTAATTAAATCTTACAATTTACGATTCAATTCAAACTTCAAATTCTTTCGAAATTCATTTTTAAATTACACGAGTTGAACAACATTTCCTTAGATTTTTAAATTATATTATATAAAAATTTGTAAGTATGGGATATTTTTAATATATAATAATAATAATTATATGAGAATTAATAATTTATTTAACATTATTTATATAAGTTTTATAACCATTATAAATTGTAGCTTAGTGATATATATCCGTATTGTTAGTTTATTGTCAATTATGTGTTTTGTCTTAATGGTAAGTATTCTTGTATGTTTTTAGATGGTCACAAGTTCGAATTCAGGTTGATGCAATTTTGGATGGGTGGTTTAATGATTTTTACGAATAATGATATAATTTAAGTTATAAATTTTAATTCAGCAATAAATATATATTTTAAATTGCATTAAAATAGAGAGGGTAAAATTGACATTTCATTAATAATTTATAATTGCTGATTTTTTTAAATAATAATTGTAAAAAGGGTATTTGCGACAATACATAAATGGAGAAAAAATAGGTTTTTTTGGTGGGACACGTGTCGCAATTTAAAGGGGTATCTCATAAAAGTTTAGAACACAGGATCTCACCCTAGAAAGACCCATTTTTTTATCTGCAGTTAATATTGTAGTAGACTATAGTATACTATGGTGTACTATATATAATATATTACATTGTACTATGATTTACTACGGTGTACTGTTCCAAATTCTAGCAGCAAAACAACTCTCAGTCGTCACCAAACTCTAGCCGCCGACAACTTCTATCCACCAAACCCTAGCAGCCCACCAAAACCATAGCCCCGTCAAAGAGCCCCTACCTTGATACAACCACCTCCCACCGTCGATGTAACCTCACACCACCGTCTCCAATGCCCATCTACCAGCATAATCATCCCCTATATAACCACGGCAATCATTGCCTCTATCTACTGTCATGAGCCATGAGCCGTCACCGCCATTTGCAGATCCGTAGTTTTTTGTGCCGCCGCCACCCACCATAGCCGCCATAACTAATTGGTAAGAGAGATGCGGAGAGCGAAAGAGATATGGAGGGAGAGGGAGAGGCGAGACACAGAGAGAGAGAGAGAGAGAGAAAGAAAAAAATAACACAAAATAGGAGAAATAAATTTGATTAGTTGGAGAAACTTGAATATAGATATTATATTTAGGGTATAATTAAGGGCAAACTAGGGATAAAAAAATAAGGGATGTGGGTCATATATAGTTTCAAATTAATTAGTGATTTAATTAAACGATTGAATTTAAGGCTGTCAGTTAGTTCAAATTAGGTCGCAAGCAATCATATAGCTGGTGTTTTTTGTTTTTTTATTTTTTTTAATAAAGGAACCCGCAATCAATCATATAGGTGCACGGGGTAAATCTACACTCTCGTATAATAGCTTGTAAAGCATACAAGAGACGTAAACACAATATGCTAACAATGTGTAACAAATTTGACGTAGCGACCGTTGGCAAGCGAATTCAAACTTGGATTAATTGATACAAACTCACTCACTCCGATCCAACCGCTAAGTCATTGCGGAGCGATATGTATCTTCTAATTTTAAGCATTTTGTAACAAATATCCAGTCCTGGAATTAAAATTCTGATGTCATTAATGATTAACAATGTAATAGGCAAAAGTAGGGGTAAACCTAGGGTTGGGCAAAAATTACCAAATACCGATTACCACGGTATACCTACCACAAATTACCGAATAAATATCGAACTATCGATTACCACTGCATTTGGTACGGTATCGGTACCGTACCATTGTCTTACAGTACGGTAGCGGTATTGTATCTTCAATACCATGGTAATACCGTACCGTACCGCAACTTATTTTAAAAATTAGTTAGCATATTTTTCCTTTTATATTGTTAAATAAATAAATAAAATATAGTCAACAAATATTATTAAAAAAAAAAACTAGAATAAAGATATGATACATCCTATATATATTATATATACATAATTATAATTTGTTTTATTATTTTCATATATTTATGCAAACTCAATATTTGGCTCTCGTTGAATTTGTTTATGCTACGTACTTCTTTAGTTTCAAAGTCCATTTAATGTCTTATTGGTCGAATACTTTTTGCCATTATTTTCTTCTCCCTCTCTTTCCCCCCAAAGTTCCCAGCCTTTTTGTTTCATTTGCATTATTGCACCATAGTTTTTGTTTGTTTTTTTTTTCTTTTTTCTTTATATAAACCATGAAACATTTTTGCACATTAGTTTCTACAATTTTTCTATAGATATCTTAGTAATCATTAGTTAATTGAAATGCTATTACGGTCGTATAATGTACATTAATGTAAATTACTTGATTACCATATTCATTTGCTTAATTTGTTGTATTTATGCATTTATTTAGTATTCATCTTAATTATGGATTCATCCGAGTTAATCAACAAAATGATGTATGGTAGATTACCACGTACAGATCATACCGTACTGAAATTAACGATATACCGAATAACGGTATACCGCAATTGTTGGTACAATAACGGTATATAGAATTTTTCAATACCAAAAGATACTATAGATACACGGTATTGAACAAAATGTTCGGTAATTGTACCGAGGGGTGGTAAAACACATGGGCGTATCATTTTGCCCCCCTCAATTTCCTACCAATCAATTGCGCTACTCTACCTACCTTATTCATTTTTCTATGGTTTTTGTTGATTAAAATTCAAATGGCAATAGTAGATTATCATATTGCATCAAAATTTATATACAATAATAATGTCATACACTTATACTTAGGGGTGGAAATCGGAACGAAATTTCCGATTTCCGCCGATTCCGATCCGAATATTTCCGATTATGGAACTATTTTTTGTAATCCGATTTCCGAAATTCCGATTTCCGAATTTTCCGAAAAAAATCGGATCGGAATCGGAATTTGATATTAAATTTTCGGAATTTCCGAATTCCGATCCAAAAATAATTCCGAATAATTCCGAAAATTTCCGAATATTTCCGATTTTTTCCGAATTTTTTATATATTTAAAATTTATTATACGGTTATACCTTTATATATATTCAATATTTTTATACTAACTGGGCCATGACTTTCCAATTTGGACTGGGCTGCAAATTTTTTATTTAAAAAATTAACATATATATGAGTTATGACCCATTTGAATTGGCCCAATATACAAAGTTACAAACTACAACTTGCCCATCTCAGACCTAATCACCTAATTCATCTTCTCTGCTTCATTCCTAGCAGAGGTGCGCCGCTTCTTCTTCCAAAAAAAGAGAAAGAAAAAAAAAGTGTAGTCCAGATTTTACTTCTTCGTTCTTCTCAGTCCGACCTTTACTCAGGCTTCTTCTCTGTCGTTAGTTGTTCCTCGTCGACTTAATTATTCGTCAGTCGTTCGATCGATCTTCGCCATCTACAGAGAACCTTATTTTTTTTTTTTTTGTAATTTTAGTAGATATTTCGTAATTTTAGGAGTTATTTATGTGTAACATGTCTATTTGTTCCGGTAATATGAAAGTAATAGAAATTCTTGATTGTTGTTGGGTTTTGATTTGTTCTTTGCTCTTTTCGATTTTTTTTTTTACATTTTATCTTCTTTTTCCAGAAAATTCCGAATTTCCGAATTTCCGAATATATCGGAATCGGAACTCGTTTTTAAATTCCGAATATTTCGGAATCGGAATCGGAATTGAGATTTCAGTTCCGAAAAAAATCGGAAATTTTCCGAAGAGCCTATTTCCGATCCGATCCGTCCGATTTCCACCCCTACTTAAACTGCATCAATATATTATTAATAAATAAACAAGAATACATATTATATAATTATCGTCTAGATAAAATATAAGATAATAATTAATAAGTAGGGATGGCAACGGGTCGGTTCTTGGTCGGGTTTGCCTAAACCCAAGACCCGACCCATGAAAATATATAAACCCAGGACCCGCCCCAAACCCATTTTAGCTTAGACCCAGACCCAGACCCGCCCCAAACCAAACCCCAACTTAACGGTTCTGACCCGCTAGACCCGTTAACGTACAAAAAGTTTAATATTTTTTGACATTCATAACATTTTGCTTGTATATTTTTACGAAATAATCTCAACACTAAAATATAATATTTTAAAAAATCTCTACAAGTGATATAACGTGAACAATAAAATTACAATTAATTATATTTAACTTCGATAATAAGTAAAATTTAAAATGCAAGACAATAAGCGGTGGTCGACAAGTGATAAATATTACTCACGAGAAATCATACTCAACAAAATAAAATAGTGAAAATACGTAAATGAGAATAGACAAGATGGAAATTGATAGTTTGAGAAATGAAATCCGAAATATTATATATATATATTACAAGTGATAGATTTGCTGTACTAAAAAGCTATTATCTCCTCTCATCTACATAATACCCATTTATTATATATATATATATATATATATATATATATATATATATATATATATATATATATATATATATATATATATATATATATATATATATATATATATATATATATATATATATATATATACACGGGTCGGTTCCAATAAGACCCGTAATCCGACCCAAAACCATTCGGTTCTAAAAACTTAAACCCATTACGCGACTCATAACCATTTAGCTGACCAAGACCCACCCCAAATGGGTCGGTTTCAGGTCCAAGACCCCCCTCTGCCATCCCTATTAATAAGTTCTTTTGCAATCTAACTATTCTTACTTAAACTAAATATTATTTTGGTACGTCAAAAATATTTTCTACTGCGTGCTTAGCTCAAAATAATTGAATATGATTTGTTTTTTTATTTTTTCAATATCTCAATTAAATTTATAGTAAATTGAGAATGAAGAAAAAGCTTGAATTTATATAAAAAGGGAAGATAATATTAAAAAAGTAAGTCTACAGTGTTTTATGTTGATTAAAAGATAATCCTAGAATTGTGGTTGTAAATAAAGCATCGCACAAAATTCAAGATAAACGAAAAATTTGGGACGAGTCTATGCAAGTTGAACAATTTCGGCACCGATAATGGTGTTAAGATTTTAGAATCAAACGATTCTAGCGTAAACGAGTTTAATATTTTAGGTCTTAATAGAAACTAAGTTAATTAGCATGTTTTAAATGTTATACGTACTTGTACACAAAAATATTAAAAAAATAAAATATATATATATAGAAAAGAAGAAAAGAAGAAGAAAATCCGTGCACAAATATTTCCAAATTATTTCTTTACGTATTTTTAACAGTAAAATCGGGCAAGGCGGCCGATTAATCGGTTTTCAAGGTGGAGGTGGTCCCAAATCTTTACGATTTTGATGTGAATGTTTGAAAAATCGGTTTTTGACATGTGAGGTGGTCTGAGGCGGGTTGCATGCGGTCAAATCTTGGAGGGGGGTCAAATTTTGGTGGCAAAAATCGGTCAAAAATTCGGTTTTTTTTTTTTTTTTAATTACTTTTTTCATTCAAAATAAAAGTTGGGCTTTTAATCAAAAAAAAAAAGTGAGTTTATGTTTTATTTTGTTTATGTTAATTTTTATTATTAAAGAACCTAATGATATATACTTACAATGTTCGAGAATATATTAAACGGCAAATGACAAAAGGGCCCATGACAAAGGCACTTAATTAAAAAAGGGACATCCAACTTTTTTGTCTTCCAAATAAATCCAGCTTATGTATATTTATTTGCAATAATACGAAATTCCTTTTATATATACCAAAATTACCCTAAATTCCTGGAAACCCTAATTCAACTCCAATTTCATGATTTACACTCCAATTTAGCCCAATTTCAACAATCAACCAATTTTGACCATTATTCCAATTTTGACAGCCACCGCTAGAGACCACCGTTCTCAAGCGTTGACTTTTTCTTTTTTTTCTTTTTTCTTTTTGTTTTTTGTTTGAAAACTTTTTTTTTCTAATTTTTTTTTCCGCCAGGTCAACCGCTGGTCTCTGGCGTTGACTCTTTCTCTTCTTTTTTTTTTGAAAACTTTTTTTTTTCTGAATTTGTTTTTCGGTCAGGTCAACCGCCGGTCTCTGGTGTTGACCTTTTTTTCATTTTCTTGTATGAAAACTTGGTTTTTTTTTAAATATTTTTATTAATATTACTGTCTTGGCATGTTATATTACTGTATTAATTAATTTTATTGTGTTGGCCTGTGATTTTATTGTCTTCGACCGTAATATTACTGTCTCATGCAATAATATTACTGTTTGGGACATTAATATTAGTAATATTGATGTTCGAGAAAGTAATATGAAAATAATATTACTCTTCGGAACAGTAATACTATTGTTTGAGACAGTTATATTAGTAATATTATTGTCCAATATTTGTAATATTACTATCTCAGACAATAATTTTGTTGTTAACATATTAATTTAGAGAGAGATAAAAAAGGTCAATGACAGTTGACCGGCAGGAAAAAAAAATTCAAAAAAAAAATTTGTGAAAATAGGCTTAATGTGATATATCTGTTCAAATCTAGGGTCAATGTGCAATATTGATGAAGCTAGAGCATAATAGATGAAATTGATGACAATAATATTATTGAGGGTATTTTAGACAAAAGACATGGAGATGGATTTATTTATAAGATTGTTTTTTGTCTGGACCTATATACATTTAAGTTCGTTGTCATGAGCCTATTTACTATTTGCCCTATATTAAATTCAAAAGATTTGCGTTTCCTTTTTATTTTATAAGGATTTTTATTGTATTATTATTTTATTATTATTAAACTTTTATTATGCTATAGGATATATAAATGATTGACATATAATCATGTTTAAATATGTTGCTATATATGTTTTGATTATCTATAGACAATACCTATTTAAATTTTAAAACCAATTTATTTTCGATTTATCACCACTGCACTGATTAATCGTGAGGTTGTGTCTAACCACCTCCAACCCGATTACCGCATTTTACAACCTTGATTTTTCATATTAAATTATGAATACCATTAATTAAGATTATCGATTCATCACTGATCTTCTAATGAATGAACGGAGGCCTAATTTTTCGTCCCAATGAACAGTCCGTTGTACTCACCTTGTATATCGAAGTATTCATAAATACAGTAGAACATCGATAAATTAATAACCTCGCTTAACACTACAAGAAAAACTAGTTTCAGTGACCAAATTCTCAGCGACCATAACTAAATGGTCGCTGAATATTCACATTTAGTGACCAAAAGTACTTTTGTAGCAAAAGTGGGAAGGGTTAAATCTTGTTGCGACGAGCGAATATTTGGTAGCTATAAGTGGTCACTAATAGCTAGAGATCTTGTAGCAACTAAAGTTAAAGTTTATAGCGACAATATTTATGGTCACTATAACTTAGTGTCAATAGTGACCAATTCAACATTAAATTTTTTTACGGTTGCTACAAGTCTTTAATTTAATTATTAGCAACCATCTAATTGGGTTGCTAGTAACCACTTGTATTTGGTCACTATGAAACTACTTTCGGAAATCAAATCGATTTGGTCACTAGTTTAGTTTTCAAACAAATCAAGATAAAAAAGAAAATACAAGAAAGATGGAGGGCCAAAATGCAAATAATGAAAAATACAGCCAATTGGCCGAATTCTCATTCTTTCGTTCCTTCATCACAAAACTGTTCACTCTCTCCTTACGCAGTTACGCTCTCTTTCTCTCTCTATACCAATTCTCGGCTAATATCACAGAAAATCAAGATGGAGTTCTCTCTTAATTTCTTCATTATGTTTGCACCAAAATCCCTCTTATCTTACCTCTTTTGTTTTCCCCAAAAGTATTCTCCTATTTCACCCAATTTCTCAAGCCCTACTTCCTACCCCTATCAGAGTATTTTTGAATTCAATAAAGGGGATTCGGATGAATTGATTATAGGAAAAGAATTGGGGATTTGAAAAGATAGATTCAGATTTGGGTTTCAAGGAAAAATAAAAGTTCGGAGACCTTCGAGAATGAATCTCGTCGATCAGGACCCACCTTTGGAATAATTGTGAGTTCGGATGTACTCGGGTGTTGGTGATTTCCGGCAGAGGTCGTCGATGGTGGCCGGAGTCTGGAGTTCAGCTTTTGGCTCTTCAAAGAATTAAATGAACGGAGGTGTTAACGGTGGAGTATTGATGATAGAAGGTACCGTTACAAACTTCGAGAAGTTAGCTTCCCATTGATGGTGGTGCTCGGCAGTTTTATTCGTCGGTGGTCGCCGAAAATTTGGTGTAAAATTCAGCCTGCTCGCCGGAACTCTAAGGTAAATAAAATCTACTACCTCATCTGTTTTCGGAGCCAAAATCGAAGGTTTTGGAGTGTGAATTTGGGAATCATTCCTTCTCAAAATTCGTAGAGGACCTCGAAAACTATGAGTAAGTGTTTAATTATTTCTAATTCGAGCACGTGTTATAGCCTTTTAGGGGTCGAAATCAGACGACAGCGAATCTGTCAAAAAACAGGGCAGTTTTGCCTAATCATCATACGGAGCTGTTTTTGATATGTTGGAGTAATAATTTAGGCTATGTGTCTTCTGATGTTTTGTATATTGAGTTGTGAGGTTTGATTTGGTATATTATATGGTCGATTTGGATAAATCTACAAATTGTTATGATTTTTCAAATAAACTGTGACAGCAAACAAGTTTGTCCAAAACAATTCTGGCAGTTTTCTGTATTCAACTTTTCGGGCTGTAATTGTTGTGTTATCTTAGTAATTGGGGGTTGGTATCTTCATCACAATTGTAGATAAAGTTGTGAACTTTTATTTGGTAATTTCCCAATTTGGATAAGCGTACGGCTTGCTACGATTTTTGGAAGAAAATGTGACAACAAATAACGTTGGTTTCTAGTTTAATGTCCATAGTTAGCATCTATCTGTTATTTGAGTCATTAGTTATTTTAAATTTGTCTTATTCAAATTGAGAAACAAGTATAAAGTAATGTGATCAAAGGTGAATCTTAAGAAACTATGATGTTGCTTTTGGTGCTAACTCGAGGTAAGAAGACTTTTTTATTTGAGAAAGAATTTGGTAGTTATTTCTTCAAGTTATATAACCAAATTTAACCTGACAGCTATGTTGGCGAAATTCTGAGAAAAAGTAAACCTCCTGCCGCACCTGTTTTCGGAGTCGAAATCAAAGGGTTTGGAGTGAGATTTTCGAATCAGTCTCTTCACAAAACTCGTCGAGGACCGTGATAATTATATGTAAGTGTTAAATTGCTTCTAGTTCGAGCAAGTTTTATAGCCTTTTAGAGATGAGAATTTGACGGCAGTGAGTCTGCCAAAAAAAGGGCAGTTTTGATGAATCATCTCCGTTGGGTTTTATTACCGTCTTAGGATAATAATTTGGGATATATTTCTTTCGTAAACTTTCAGATGAAGTTGTCAGCTTTGATTTGGTAAATTGTTTGGCCAATTTGGATAACTTTACAAATAGTTATGAATTTTACAATAAACTATACCAGAAAAGAGAATTTATCCGAAATTCTGGCAGTTTTCTGTAATCATCTTTTGGGCCTGTTTTGAATATGCTAGGATCATAATTTGTGATCAGATTGCAGTTGTTAGCTTTCATTTGACATATTACGTTCCCAATTGCCTATCAAAAAAAAAAAAATTACGTTCCCAATTTGGATAATCGTACCAATTGTTATGATTTTTCAAAGAAATTCTGGAAACAAATGTTTTAAACCTTTGTTTCGAGAACTCGTCAAACAAACACGAGTCAACTCTTGGTTTCATGTTTCCTTATGATAAATTCATTGGACTTGGTTTCTCATAAACTTGAATCCCTGTTTTCATCTCTTATGTAGGTTATAACTTATAAATGCCAAATTTGCAGTTGAGGCTAAAGTTTAGTTGGTGGCTCTACTGATAAGGTAAATCAATTCATTACATAAGATTTTCCTTGTTGCTTATATGATCACTACATTTGGAAAACAATTGCATGTATATCTTCTGATTCTCTGTGGCATCCAATTCCAGGCACCCAATTTCAGGCACCCGTAGAGAGGCAGAGGCAGTTGAAGCTAACGATATTACTTCAATCAAGTTCCAGATGTGAATGTTGTCAGCGGTTTTAAGTTCAATTTAATCGGCGAGGCAGTGTTTGGTTTCTTTGGTTGCTACTGTATATAGATTGATCACTGATTTAATTCACTTGTCAACAATTAATTAGTTAGGTGCTAATATGTAGTAACCAGCTATCAATTCAATTTTTTTTCCTTACAATTATTATTTGGTTTTTGTCATTAGTAGCAATAACAATTGTTTTTCGTTCATTATTTGATTGTTTTGCAAATAAGAATTATTAATTGTTATTTTTGGTTATTATATGCAAACAATTGGGGTATATTTGTGACAAATTAAAATTTATTGCAACCAACTATTCTTGTAGTTAAATTATTATATTGAGCAACGAATTTATTGGTCGCAACGTAGTCACTAAAATACGTTAGGTTTGTGACCATATAAAATCTATTGTAACCACGTACTCGGTTGTTAAAAGAATATCATTTATCAACCAAGAATATGTGGTTACTGTATGTATACCTATAGCAACCATATTAATATTATAGCGACCATAAATTTTAACATTAGCAAGTTCAAAATTTGTCGCTGATAATTACATCTTTAATGACCATTATTGAATGGTCGCTAGATCTATGTCTTTAGCGTCCAACTGATTTTCTGGTCACTAATACTTTTAGTAGCCACCCTGTTGTGACCACAAGTGACCAAGTCTAATTTGGTCGTTATAAGTTTCAGCGACCATTATCTTGCTTTTAGCAACCATAACAAATCGTCCCTAAAACCATTTTTTCTTGTAGTGTAAATAATAAATTTTCCCGGTCCCGACTCGGGAAAAACGTGCTAAATTAATAACGAAAAATTTAAGAAGCCCCATATAATATATAAATTAATAATGCATAAAAATAATTCTTAAATTACATGGTATAGTACATATTATATAGATCTCATGAAAGCTTAATACCAATATATTTAATCATTGCTTGTTTTCTTTGTTGGAAGTTCACAATTACCATCAATCTCGTCCCTCACTTTTCTTAACATGGGCTAGAACTTTCGGTTATTTGTTTTTGTCATAATCCAACACATAAAAATCATTATTATTACCATTGCTGCTACGAGACTCCTCGTGAAACGGGCTCTACATGCATTGAACTAATAGTACAAATAATAATACACATAAAAAAATAAAAAGAAAATGTATTTATTGAAAATAATAATAAAAGTAAGTTTATAAATTAATAATTTATTAATTAATGTATAAATTAATATTTATTAATTTATCGATAAGTTAATATTTCACTAAATTGATAAAATTTTGAACAGTATCAATTTATAGAGGTTTAATTGTATAATATATAAGTAGTAATAATAAAAAAAAGTGTAAATTTAAAATAATAAATAATGAAAGTGGAGAGAGAATAATATATATATGTCGGTATAACATAGATGACATGAAGAAATTTTCTATTTACAGCAAGCCTATTTAAAAAAAAATATGATGACAACCTGTAATTACTGAATTTACCTCTCAAAAAAAAATTACCAAATAAAAACATAACGGAAAAAAGGAAATAAAACCCTAAAACCTCTCCTCATGCTGTTTTATGTTCCTTGTTAAGTAAGTAACTTCCTTAAATATTTGAAACCCTAGTAATATATAATAGTCTTGTCAGAACTCATAAACCAGAAATTTTCTTTATTATTCTTTCAAATTTATCTCATATATTCTCGCTAATTGTTTGTTTCCGACAATATAATGTTGTCATCTGAGCATAAATCGTCCAAACTGAATATTACTAGGAAAAGGATGCGCGAAAATACGAGGATTAATATTTCTGTACGAGTTGCGAAAAATCGGAAGTTAGATCCGATATTCAAAGTTGAGTGCACATAGTAAATTTAAACATGAGAGAATTTCTCTTTACAGCAAGCCTATCCATCATTCAAAAATAATAATAAGGGAATATGACAACGGTAATTTTCATAAAAAAAATTAATAAAACAATTACCATATAGAAACATAACGGTAAAAAGGAGAGAAAATTTCTCATTTTTATTTTAAAACTATATCTAATATAAATTAACAACTAAAATGTATGAATTAGTATTATGTCAAAATGAGTTATTTGTTAAAAGACAAATATTTTCCATCTATTTGTATCATTCATTTCATTAAATGGATTATGGAGATCTAAAATATCTAATTGTTGAAAAAAGTCTGTTAAAACTCTCCTAAAAAATATGAGCTAGATTCTAGAATATTTATCGGTGAAAACAACTTTTAAACTCTTTCCAAAATAGTTTCTTATTTTAACATGTATATATTTTCAATTGTTATTAGGGTGAAATATACTTTACCCCTTGTAATATGCCATGGGTAACATTGACCCCTCGTACTATGAAAAATACACTTACCCCTCAATTTAATGGTTAATCTATTTGACTCTTAACGTTGTTTATAGTAAAATAAATTTAATATATCTTTAATAATCTTTACTAAATGACACATTTTTTTATTTCAAAAATATTACATGTACTCTAATAAATTAAATAAATATTTAAGATAGTATATTTTTTTTTGGATTAAAAATAATTTACTAGTTAAATATTTAGATAGTATAATTTTTCATATATTAGATGCAATTATTTAACTCATCAAACATGCACATTAAAAATACTATTTATTTGTAAAATCAAATTACGTATAGTTAATCCTAAATGAAAAGGCAAGTTAATTAAATTTTGATGTTACAAATAAATACAATAAAACATTAACATGTATCATTAATGTTAATGTAGAATTACAATTTTTAATATAAATATTTACTCAGTCAATATTTTAATTCAATATTTAAAAAATTATACATGTTAAATAAGAAACAATTATGAAAGAAATAACTACCAAATAGAGCGGAGAGAGAAAGAAAATAGTTGTATGAAAACCCTAAAACAACTCCTCATCTTCTTATTAAATTCCTTGTGTAATAAGTTATTTCCTTAAATATTTTAAACCCTAGTAATATAAATATAGATAGTCTTGTCATAAACAAGAATTTTCCTTATTTTTCTTTCTAATCTCTCTCAACTCTCAGGTTACGTTATAATCTCATATATTCAACATACGCTGCTGGTTGATTGTTTTGGACAAAGATAATGTTGTCGCATACGAGGAAAAGGATGCGTGAAAGTTTGTTTCGGACTAACGTTTCTGCACGAGTTGCGAAAAATCGGAAGTTGGATCCGATAATGAAAGTTGAGTGCGGTAATATTTTAAAAGAATTAATGAATCACCCTGCTGGATGGGTTTTCAGCGAGCCTGTTGATCCTGTGAAGTTACATATTCCTGATTATTTCTCCATTGTTTCCAAACCCATGGATCTTGGAACAGTAAAGGGTAAACTCGATATTTACTCTTGTGCCGACGAGTTTTTCGATGATGTGAAGTTGACTTTCGCCAATGCGATCTTGTATAATCCTGGTTGGAATCGAGTTCATCACTTGGCAAAGCAGTTGGATTCTCTTTTCTGTAAGAGATGGAAAAGATTCGAGGCCGATCGAAAACGAAAGAAAGATTCGGATCATACTCAGTGTGTTCGAAAGAGATCGAAAAAAGATTTGTCGTCTAGTGGTCAGGGTTTTTGTATTCAACCATGTACGGTGGGGGCTGGTTCGAAAGACAATTCCACCCCTGCGGCCTCCTGTGCTTCTGTTGCTAATGTCCAAAAACGGAAAAAAGATTCCGTTGATGATTGTGTCGGAAAACAAAAACAAAAAGATTCCGCTGCTGCTTCGATTATTATGTCTGCATCGAACGTCGAAGAAATGTCTCTGAAGATCTCTTTGAGAGCTGCGACGCTGAAAAGTCGGTTTGCAGAAACAATCTTGAAAGCCAAGTATCAACTGCAGCAGCACAAGGGTTCAACCGAAGAAAGACAAGTCGGAAAAGGAAATGGTAAAAGAGAGAGAGAGAATCGAAGAAGAATTTAGAGCTGCACAAAAGGAAGATTTGAAGAGGAGACGCACGATTGAGAGAGTGGCTCTCGAACACACGGAAAAAAGCGTTAGTATAAATGACGATAACGCCCATCTGTTGAAAGAGTTGGAGAGTGTGTGCGGCGATTCGGCATATGATCTATTTTACGGAAGGGTTACCACTTCTAGTAATTGTGTGGTTGTAAACCCTCTCGAGAAACTCGGCCTCTATCTAAAGGAGGATGATTATTATTATTTCGAAGATGAAGAACAAGATCGTGCGCTGCTAGTTATCGAGGATGAGTTGGAAGAAGGGGAGATTCGTTAATTAGTTCATCTCTGATGTTTTTCTGTAATTAGTTCTATGTAAGAGATTTCTAATTATGTAAAAATTTATATTATTTTCTCAGATAAATGAATTGAATATTATGTATGTCCGAAAGATGCTGTGGAAAAGAATTGAATATAGATTTCCCTTTGATGTTTTTATTTGAAATTTGTTATCTTTTATATATATATATATATATATATATATATATATATATATATATATATATATATATATATATAATAAATCGGTCATATGTAGATGAGAGGAGATAATATCTTTTTAGTACAGCAAATCTCTCATTCAAAAAAAAAAATGTGACAACGGTAATAAATAGCTGGCTTTTCCTAAGAAAAAAATAATAATAGAAATAATAATAATTACAACGTAATGGAAAAAGGAAAGTAGTGTTTTATGAAAGAAAGAATTAGTAAATAATTTTATGAAAACCCTATAAAACCACTCATCCCTTCTTTTATCGTTCCTTGTGTAATAACTAATAAGTAATTTCCTTAAATATTTCAAAACCTAGTAAAATATATAGTCTTGTCATAAAGCGTAAGTTTAATTCCTTATTATTTCTTCATATCTATCTCATTCAACAAAGATACAGATTTAATTTGTTAAACAAAGGCAGCCTGCTGCTGCTTCGATTATGTCTTCATCGAACGTCGAAGAAATGTCTTCAAAGCCAAGCATCAATTACTGCAACACAAGGGTTCTAATGAAGAAAGAAAAGATTTTGAAAATAAAAGGATAAAGTTAGAGAGAGAAAGGATCGAAGAAGAATTGCCATGAACTACTAGTACTACTTATAGAATTAAGGATGAGTTGGAAGAATTAATTAAGGGGATATTTTGTGTAAATTTTATTCTTCTCTTAGTTAATTGAATATTCGAATATTATATGTATGTACGGAGTTTCTTGAAATTCAATTGAATATTGATTTTATTTCCATTGATGTTTGTTCTTGCTTCTAGTTTATACATATCTCCATCTTACTCATGAGTTTGAATACGGATTACTTTAAGTAATTTATATATTTATTAGAACTAGGAAGATGCACGTGCATTGCACGTGTCTAGTTAATTGGTATATATCGTTTTTATGAAGATGTTAAATGTCGTTTCTATTTTTACTACTACTACTACTAATGTTTCAACTTCAAATGTGATTTGACGTTTTCCAGTCTAGATTTAACTTCTAAATAGCTGATTTTTATTCATTTGAGTTGGTTTTCTAATCCAACATGAATTAGCTAAATTATACGTCGGGGAAAAATATGCACTAATAAGTGAACACTGGCTAAACTTTGATCTTTCGAGAGTTTTCTGAATTCAGACTGTAATTCATTCATCCACAACTTTATCACCTGTCATCCAATTTAAATGATTCAAGTTGGATTAGAAAAAGCTATTCAAATGGCTATATATATTTTGATATGAGATTTTTCGAAATACAAACTCATATAGAATCAAAATCACGTTTAAAATCGAAATGGTACAAATAAATTGAAATCTCCTTTAGCATTAGTTGTTTCTTTGTTCAATGTGTTTGGTACATTATATTAATCTTAGAGTAAAAAGCAGTTTGCCTCCTAAACTAATTGTCGTTTTGCACTTTGCCCCCTAAACAAAAAAAATTTGCACGGGTTTACCTAAACTCGTTAATTCATTGCACGGTGCCCCCTAAACTCAATTTTCCGGCAATTTTGGACGGAATGTTATATCATGTGCGATGCACGTGTGATTTTCAAGGGTAAATTTGTCCATTCACTAAAATTCTATATATTAAATATAAATTAATCACTAAACAATTCCACGTCATCCAATTTGATTAAACAAAATATAATTAAAAATCAGTAAATAAAGAAATAATCTTTCTGGGATCGGAGTTGATGAGCATGGCAGTTCCGCCGCGAAGCCACAAGTGCCGCCGTTGTTCTTCGTCTTCTGCCAGTAATTATTAAAAGCATAAGAGGCGTGCGCCACCACCGTGTCCGGGAAGTAGCAGCTGCCGCCGTGTACAATCGCCTCACAGTCACCACCGCCTTCTCCATATGCGTAATCCAGCGCCTCCTGCAACGTCTCCGCCGGCACTGTCGGCTTCGCCACGCACCACAGCCCCTTCTTCACCCCACCCACCGGCGCGCCGGCGTGCCCACCACCGCCACCGCCGTGAGATGGCTCGCACGGCGGCAAATGGGGACCGTATGGAGGGCTAGCCATCGGAGCCATCACTGGTAGAAATGGAGGACTAGTAGGATTCTCCGCCGGCGACGGCGGAGATGAAGGTAGAAAGTTTGGCGTCGGTGAAATTACTCCAACCAACGGCGGCAGAGGACTTCCGTTCGGAAAAGCTGGTTTGGAAGAAACAGGAGCTACAGTAGTTAAATCAATAACCGAGAGCTTTCTCCGACCGCCGCCGCCGCCGCCGGCGATTATACTCACAGTTCTCAGACGAGAAACTCCGAGATTCTCCATGGATTTGAGGTGGGTTCTCACCAAACCCAATGTTTCTTCCACCGACGAAGTCTGCAAACGTGCATCCACGACGTACGGCGAGCCCATTTCTTTCAAGAAAGCAAGCAAGGGTTTGATGTAAGGTTCCGCCATTGGAGCTCTGTAAAAAGCTCCACCCCTCGAGTGAACCAAACAGTTGGAAGAAAAAGAAGCAGAGACTTTAATCTCTCTCTCCAAACCCCACCTAGTGAGACTGTGAGAGAATAGTGTATGTTCCTTACCGCCGGCAAAACCGAACCAACCATGTACTCTTCTTCTTCTTCATCTCTGTTGCATAAAACAGAGCGGCCGACAACGATTGAGGTAATATTAAAGATGCAAGTGAAGGGACTAATTTACCCCTTAAAATCTCACGTGCAAAGCACATGTTTTAATATTCCGGTTAAAATTGCCGGAAAATTGAGTTTAGGGGGCACCGTGCAATGAATTAATGAGTTCAGGTAAAAACGTGCAAATTTTTTTTGTTTGGGGGTAAAGTGCAAATCGACCCTTAGTTTAGGAGGTAAACTGCTTTTTACTCTTAATCTTATATCCTAACTTTATGTTAGGTTTGTAAGATATTTTATTATTTAATATATTGAAAATCTACGATATAACTAATATTAAAACAAAATATCCATAATAGTAATCTGAAATGTAAATTAATCTTATATAACATGCATTATTCTACCAAAATTTATATTATACACTGTAAAATCTAACTTAGGGATAACTAAGAAAAATAATTAAAATTAGAAAGACGGAGAAAAATAATATTTAGTTTGACCACCTAGTTAATCTCGCGATATACCGCGATATATATTGTGATACGGTACGGTTCCAATCAAAACGATACAACTCGGGTTTTGTATCGCTTATTGATAAATACCGTTTAATACCGCGAGATATCGTATCGTATCGTCGTATCACGATACGATACGATATTTACGATATTAGTCGATAATTAAAAAAAACGAAAAAAAGAAGAAGAAACGCAATCAACTGCTCTGAAAATGGATTTGAACAAATTTCTTCAATATCCTAACCTTAATTCACACTTTTCTCTTCAATCTCTTCACCAATCCTTACAATATCGCAAGTGTAACTCAATGTCTATAGATTCTTGCGATTTTAATTTTGCGATTCTAGACCAATTCAAGGCGTTTTTTGACTGGATTTTGCGATTGATAATGATGAAGGCAATCGTTTAAAGTTGGTGGATGAGGACGATTTAAGTGACAATGATCTTTAAAATTACGAGTGATCGAATATTTTTACAAATTAGGTTTTCGAATTTGAACTTGGGCCTATTTCGCTAAAGTTTATTTTAAACAGCTGATAAACTCTTACATCTGATAAGCTGTTTTAAGAGTTGATAAGTTGTTACGTCTTACTTTTAGAATTATTTTTTCAAGTGTTTAGATAATAATCTTACAAGATATTTTTACTCATTATTAGATCTTAACTAAATAGGCGGGGTAAATGTATTTTTTTAAAACTCCAACAACTTATATTTTGAATTTTTAAGATCTGTTTAAAAAAATTACCTAACACATTGGAAGAGCTTAAAAGCTCTTAAACATCTTATAAGCCTAGACAAACACCACCTTAGATGATGTTATTTGATGAACAATTATATTTTTTGTCCTATTTTATAATAAGATGTCGAAACTTGAATTTATATCTATTTTGAAATGAGTAGTTTAACTTAAAAATAATAAATTTTGTATGTTTATAATATTTTTATAATGTAGATATATATTTTTTACTATTTTAATAGTTGGTTAAATATCTTACGATACGATACGATAACGATACGGTACGAGATGTGGAGCAAAACGATACGAGATATTTTTACGATCCGATAACCATGCTTCTATGTAAGATATTCATTATCAAAAAAAAAAAATACTATATTAATCTCCTTATATAATAGGGTAAATTACAAACACCCCCCTGAGGTATGGTTAAATTACAAAAACCCCCCTCTTGTTTGGATAATTACATCTACCCCCCTCAATTATGATTTTTTCTTACCTTTATGGTGCCAAATTCAACATAGTCATCTAGATTCCGTGAAATGTGCTCTAGTTTGTACTCTTTGTGTAAAAAATACAGTTTTCGATGCACCACAAACTGATATATACAAGCTAAAAATCACATATTATGGTCATCTTGCTTCATAATGTAGAGTTTGAATGGGATAAAACAGGTACAAAAGTGATAATATTCCATATAATCTCGAAGATTCCACTAAATTTGATGAGTTGAGGGGGGTGGTTGTAATTATCCAAACAAGAGGGGTGTTTTTGTAATTTGGTCATACCTCAGGGGGGTGTTTGTAATTTACCCTATATAATATTTATCATGAATCCATGTCTTTGAAGTAATAAAATAAAGGAAAAATACAGTTTTCATCCTTCAAGTTTGCACTGATTTCACATTTGTTCCCTTTGTTCACACACAAATAACATATTTGATCCCTCGTGTTTTAAATATTCAGCATTTTTAGTTATTTCTGTCAATTTTCCGTTAAAACTAACGGAATCAAGCGTGTTCCATCACTACTTTAACTGAGGAATTGAAACATGAGGGACCAGATGTATTTTTTTGGAACTATCAAATATGAAATTGTTGCAAACGTAAGATATAAAAACTGTAAATTTCCCAATAAACTAATATTATATAGCAGCGTAGGAATGTAAACACATTTAGAGAATTTATAATATAAATTTAATCGTTGTATTTTTTCTATGTCTTTATCATTTATAAGATTCCATTGCATGTATACTACACATCGTTCTTGTACATTTGTGTGATACATTTTTAGCTTGAATTGTATTACAAATTGGGTTCATTTTCGATCTTATACTCTTTTAACTTTAAAATACAATTGTTATTTTTTAATTTGCACCAATTTCACATTTGGACCTTCATGTTCACAAAAACACATTTAGTCCTTCATTTTTTCATACATTTACACTTTTGATTAGGGGTGGTAAACGAGCCGAGCCGGCTCGACAAAGGCTCGAACTCGAGCTCGGGTTCATCAAGTGTTCTACACTTCTGCTTATATCTTCTCAATTCAAATTTCACATCACATATGCTTTCCAACCGAAATTCTAAATTACGAACGCCTGAAAGAATCGCACACAGAAAACTTTAAAATTTTAATTATTCCCAGAAATTGAAGCTATAAAAGCCGTCATCCATAAATTCTTCAAAGTTTCACTGCCTATTTTGATTGTTTTTGCTTTCCACAAGGCTCATTAGTCACCAGGCATTTTACGCTTCAGTTTTTCATGATGATCTTCCGCTGCAGAGTATTTGTTTGTGCCCAATATACGGTTGCATTTGTGTCTTTTTCAAGCCAAAACTATGATAATAAATTTTGCATTAGTTCTTTCCACAAATTATTTTTAGTGGTTAATTAACATTGATACCATATATTGGCTTCTTTTGATGATTCTCTTTGGTTAATATTTGTTCATACGTTGCTGCACATTCTTCTGCTAATTGTTGCATTGACTTTATCACTGATATGAAGATGATAACTCTATCATTCATTCTGCTTTCTGATATGTTTCAGTCTGTTGAATTCAAAGACATAGTTAAAATTGGCCGTACACACACCCAAGATGCTACACCCTTGACACTTGGAAAAGAATTTAGTGGCTATACTACACAAGCAAGCTTTTTATCTAATTCATTTGCTGACATTGGTATCATGGTATAGTCATGTTATTTCAATAGATGCAGGTGAAGGCGGGATTCATCGAGTCTCGTGCACAGTCTCTCAGTGGTTGCCCAAAATTATATCTTATTATTTTGTGTTTTTATTATCTTGATTTTAACTATTGAATTTTTTTCTGGACGCATGAATTTTTCAAACTGTAGTTTTACTGCCACAAAATGTTCGTCAAGAGGTGATTCATAATCAGTGTTCAAATTTATTGGGTTTTTTTTTAAGGTTCTCTGTGTTTTTATTTGTTTGGTAATGAAGTAGGATTTTGTCTCCAAGCAGGCAATTTTCTTCTTTCTTCAAAGGAACGTGATTGTATCAGAGGCCAGGAATTTGGTTGATCGAGGCAATCGAGAAAATTTAATGAGTTTGGACTGGGTGTGTTTGGACGAAATTTGAAGATTTCTTGCTTATAGTTATACAGTATGTATTTAAATTTGAGGCTTTCTTCCTTATAATTTGAGGAGTTCTCCAATCGCTTATGATTTTTTTTTTCTTTTTTTAATTTTGTTTGCACCGGTAGTAGTTTTATATGATGTTATTAAAATTATCGGACATCAATGATGATGACGATGATGGAGCAGCGGTTTCTGGGAAATCTGTTTTTCAAGTTTATGTGTTTTTATCTTCTTTTTGGGAAACACTTTCGATCACAATATGCCCGGGAACTCCGATCATCTATGCAATGACTTCACTGTATTGTTTGTCCTTTGCTATATATGTGTTAATATGTCTTAATATAGTTTAATTTTGTGCAGAAGGCCCCTTTTTTTTAACTTAAGAAAAGTATGAATTTTATCCAACCCCGGTACATGGAAAGTCGAAAAGAAGATTGTGTAGAGATTGGGTCTTTCTAATTTTTAGACTCCTAAAGGTATGTTTGTAATATTCGTTTTACAGTTTTTCATTTGCCAACGTTTAAGAAAAAACCTCTGATACGGTTTTTCTATCATCATCATCATCAAGCGTCGTAATATATGTGTGTTGTACTTTGTTCTTCCGTGTATTTATGTCAGTGATAATCCTCTTAAATTATCTATAGAAGTGGCTTTGATATATTCCCATGTTATGTCAATCATCTATTAAATGTTTTCTGATTTATTTTATTTGTTTTAACTTTTGCTTCATCTTGATTATCTTCTGGAACTTTCTGTTAACAGGTGCCAAAATACAAGCCTTCAAATTGCTACGTATTTTGCGCTCCAAACCTTAAAATCCAGGTTATTTTGTGTTTTTAATTATTGTTGGCGAAGACACTATTCCACTAACCACCTGATTTAATACTATGATCTATTGTATATGGCAAGATTAGACTATCAACATTTTTTTTCCAGCTTGGAAATGTAACTTCCTTTGGTGGAACAAATCGGATTTAATGTCCAGCCATCACCTCCAATTATCTCCAGCATCAAACCCCCAACAGGGCCTCTTGAGAGAGAATGGAGTATGCAAAGATTTGATATTTTTGTTTGAAATTTTCATATGGGCTAATCTTCGGAATGTTTCTCTCTTTTTGAATTCAGGAACTCAATGGAATAAAAAGAAGTTCAAGATTGCATTTGTCGGTTTTTTTAATCGTCAAACATCTCTTTTTACAATTTTAATTTGTACCAGTTAGAAGCCTTTCATTGTTGGAATTTTATTTCTATCCAAGTATATTGAACCTCATTTCAGGCTCCACCTCACAAATAAGGTCTTCTCTAGAAATGGGAACCAAGATTCACTCAAGGGCTGTCGGCCTTGGATCAGAAGCATGTTTCACGATTGTTGATGCAATATATTTACATGGTTCAATTTTTTAGAATCTTTAGATGTCGTTGTTTTGCTTTGTAGATAGGCAATATTTTTATGTTTTTTATTTAGTGCAAGAGTTGAAAGATAAAGAAGACGAAAATTGAGGAGACCGAGCAAATGTGGCAGCTGAAGAAGCCAAATAAATAAATTGACCAACACGCACGTTAGCCAGAAGTTTCCCTCTAGGCAAACAAATTTTAGAAGTGTGTGTTCTCTGCTCAACAAAGTCGTGTTGCTTGAATTGCATGACTTCTGATTAGATTTTCGATCGTTCAAAACTCGCTGATGGTAGGCATTAGGCAGAACTATTCATGTTATTTAATAGTTATCATATTTCGCTATCGTAGTAGTGGTATCGGGTACTTTATTAAGAATTGAAAGGGTAATGACATTTATGGGACTTTTGTAGAGCGGTTTATTAAGAATTTTGTCATTTAATTGGTTTATTATGATGTTTTTATTCAATGGTCAATTACAAATATATACTTTTCTCTATAGAAAAGTAGAATATTTATCGTGCATCGCACGGGTGTAGTAATAGTAATATAAAATATTATAATATAATAGAAAAATTAAAAATATATATATATATATATATATATATATACTTCATTATTTATTTTCTAATTTTTTTTTTATTTTCCTATAAATAATTTTTAATAAAAAATTAAATGATTTTAATAAAAAAATTAAGTCGAGCTCGAGCTCGAGCCAAAAAAAAATTGGCTCAATGAGCTCGAGCTCGGCAACATGGACTCGAGCTCGAGCTGGCCAAAAGAGCCAAGCTCGGCTCGAGCTCGGCTCGTTCCCACCCCTACTTTTGATCATTTCCGTCAATTTACCGTTAGTTAAGGCAATGAAGGGCACAAACTTGATTCTCATAATACTAACGAAAAAATGACGAAAATAGCTGAAAGTGTTGATTTTTGAAACACGAGGGACCAAATGGATTTTTATATGGACATTGGGGGCCAGTGAAATCGGTGCAAACTTGAGGGATGCCAATTGTATATTTCCCATTAAATAACTTACTGTTTGGCATTGATAAATATGTGGGAAAATTACAATTTCGACCTCCATAATATTGGTCCTTACATTTTTTCTGCCACAAAATTGGTTCTCAAATAACTGAATTTTTTTACACTTTCAGTCCGCCGTTTGAAATTGCTGCTAAGTTGAATGGAAAAAGTCACATGCAGACACGTGACAATGAACTTCAACCATTTCTTTTACCTAGATTGTTTATTTTGCCCCAGTATAACTTTTTTTGCTTACAATTTCGTTCAAGAAAAATAAAATATGAATAAATCAACTAAAAAAGTGAAGTAACATAAATACCCTAGGAGGATTTTTTGCAATTAGTATATTGTAGTTTATTTAAAATTATTATTTATTTCTTTATCATATACTTTTTTTTTAATTCAAAAATGAAAAACAATAAAAATAAATAACAAAAAATGTCAACTTCTTGTGTCTTCTTCCCCCAATTCTTATGCCGCCAGAAATAAAAAAAAAAAATATTGCAGCAATACTTCCCCCAATCTGCCGCCAATCATCTACCAACACTCAGTCACCAACAATCAAGACAATCCACGGCCGCATCCCATCCATCAACCATCTTCAATATTCAACACCAACACCAACAAGACAGGGTTCGCGCTCGATCCGGTTTTGAAGTTCTCCGGCTGTGGTGGTGGTGTTGCGGCTGCGGGTGGCGGTCTTGTTGTGTTGCCTATTTGAGCACCAGGATGAAAACAGTGAAGAAAGAAAGGGAGACAATTGAGGGTTTGATGAAAATAAGGACCTAAACCTTTAGATTATTAAGGATTTGACAATTCAGGATTTTTTTAAATTGCAAATTGGTTCTAATACTTTAGATTATTGATAATCAAATCAAATTGAGTTTATCTTTATTTATAAGAGGGTATTTGAGTGATTTCATATGCAAAATAAAAAAGAAATACTCGCACAAGCCGCGAGTGAAACTCACGATATGCTCATAAGGATCCTGTTGGCTTTGACTAAAAAATACGGGGGGCAAATGCTAGTATTTTTAACACGGGTACTTTGTTGACAATTAGACCTATAGCAGGGGTGCCGCTTGAAAAAAAAACTCATATTTGGGACGAACATGGTGAGAGGATATGTTAAAAAAATGGAAAGAAAAATATGAAGAAGAGGAAGAAATCAGAGGGGAGAGAGAGAGAGGGGCACGGGGTTCTTGCAAATTATTTGAACATATGGACATTTTCTGCAGCAAGGGTACTAATTGCAATTTAACATTTTTTTTCTTTTTTTTGCTAAATTTGTAGGAATAAAATTGTAGCTAAATCATAAATATATTTAAGAAATGGGTTTTTGTGCATAGGTTCCTAACCAAGCATCTTTATTATTCTAGGTTTAGGAGTTATATATATTTTACCAATAAGCCCAATCTCTTTAATATTTATTATAAATAAAGGAAACATTCATGTATATGACAATATTACCCCAATCTTTTATACCCAATTGTTAATTTTAACCCCAATTTAATCAATTTTGTCAAAAAAATTCAATTTTGACCACAAAAATCCAATTTTGACTTTTTTCTTTCAAATTTTTTTTGCCGCCGGATTGCGGCTACTTTTTCGGTTTTTTTTTTTTGGTCTGTTATTTTCCGCCGCCGGCGTTGACTTTTTTTAGTGTTTTTTAGTGTTTCTTTTTTTTACTTGTTATATTTTTTTACGTCTGCTGCTAAATGTTGACCGTAATTGTGATGTCACTGACAGTAAATTAACGTAATTATACTGTCAATGACAGTACATTAACGTAATTGTACTGTCGTTGGCCATATATTTATGTAATTGTTCTGCCGTTAACGGTAAATTAACGTAATATTATTATTATTATTATTATTTTTCTTTTTTTTTTTTTTTAATTTTCTTTGATTTGTTGACAAGTCAACGTAATTATATACTGTCGTTGACAGTAAAATAACTGTAAACACAATAATATTACTGTCAACCACATCAATATTATTATTTTTTTTGGGTTTTTTGTTTTGTTTGAGTTATTCACGGAGTAACGTAATAATATTACTGTCTATTATTGTAATATTACTGTTAACACAATAATATTACTGTGGTTGACGGTAATATTACTGTTGTTATAGTAATATTGTTGTCAACCACATCGATATTATTATTTTGTTGGGTTTTTTTGTTTGTTTGAGTTATTCACGAAGTAACGTGATAATATTACTGTCTATTATTGTAATATTATTGTGGTTGACGGTAATATTAATGTTGTTATAGTAATATTATTGTCACTCACACTAATATTAATTTTTTTGGCTTTTTATTTGTTTACATTTGTTGAACAGTCAACATAGTAATATTACTCTATTACACAATAATAATGAGTTTTGTTGTGTTAATATTACTGTGCTAGAGATTAATAGAACAATATTACTGTGTTAAACTGTAGTATAGTCACTTTTACTGTGTTTAACAGTAATATAGTTAATATTACTGTAAACGAGGAAAAAAAAAAAAAAGGTCAACGCCGGAGACCGGCGATCAACAGCGGTGACGGACGGAATTGTCCATAAAAATGTGTTTTGGGAAATAATTTGTGAAATTTGGGGTCAAATTGATGTTAAATTTAATTAAATGATGAAATTGGAGCATATTAAAGTATGAGGGGCTATTTTAGTCTTTTACAAAAAAAATGGACCATGTGTGGACTTATTTGTAAAGGAGTTTATTGTTTGGATCTCTTTATGAATAAGTACTCTAAAGACCTCTTTAAGAAAAGGGTTCATAGCACGGTCACTTGCCTCCACGTGCTTTTTCCGTCCAAACTAACTCCAAAATCAAACTGTGGACTAAAAGTCTAAAAATCTGGTTATTTGAGGACTAATTTTGTGGCAGAAAAAACTTAAGAACCGAAATAAAAAAATGTATAATATAAGGACCAAAATTTTAATTTTTCTCAATTATGTCTTTTAAAGTTCAACATTATTATTCTTTTTTTAATTTTTTTTAGAAATTCAATTTTTGTTACAGTTTGGGAAGTAGGTGAAGGGGGTAGGATTCGAACGCTAAACATCTACTCTAATAGTAAAAGTTAGGTACCAACTATCATAATGAAGGTTGGTAATATTATTATTTTCATTTTATGATTGTTTTATATTTCTCGTATCCATTTTGTCATCTTCGTGATTGACAATATGAACCTTGCCATCTTGATACATATTTAAAAAAAAATGGTAGGTATTGTACTTTTGAAACTATAGAGATAGGGTTACTTACCTTATTTTATTAAACTCGTCTTTAACCACAAGTTTTGTTGTTTCTGAAATCATTGAAAATTAGCATGCATAAAAAAACTACAAAAACACGTTAAACTCAAATATAACTTCAATCATTAGAACCCCGATTTTCTAATTGACTTAAACTAAGAATTTAGTACGTTAGGCAATCACTCAAATTGCAAATAATGTACCGATGTTTGTATGACCAATTCAATATCTAATGCAAATAAACCAATTCTCGGTGGCATACAATAGGGAAAACAAAAAATTGCAGTCTATGAAGAAAAATAAATGATAGAAAGATAATTACATATAATACCAAGAACAAGGCAGCAAGCGAACAAAAAATTAGTGATTACGTGATTCTAGTCCCAAAATGACTCAGGGTTATGATGCCTTTTGTTTATGGAATACAACACTCGGTGTCAAAATTAAAAGTAGTAGAGCTTTTGAGGTTCTTGTAAAATTAAAAGGCAAAAAGGCCATTATATGTTTCTTACATTTTTCTGTCTATGCTAATTGAGATTCAGTCACCTCAATTTAACAATACACAATACACTATATTTACGACATAGGTATACGTACATATAGAAGAAAATATGTAGAAACATTTAAAACCTTTGACTTCTCACTTTTAGTAATTAACTTAATAAGATGTCAAGTCTCGCCCTTTAAAAACTTTGAGCTTTCATTTTCCTTTTTTTCCCTTCTCCAAGCTAAACGCATCTAAAAATTGTGCGCAACGCCATGAAACACGCTTAATGACCTGCCCAAAACTAAAAATCATGAGCAACGCCAAGTAAAATGAAAATATCAAAACAATAATGAAGTTGAAAAACAAAATTTTGCATTGTCAACCAAAAAGATAAGGAGGAGGAAAGAAAAATATGTGTATATATATACTAAAAGATTATCTATGTTCGGTTATATATTCCTGAATATATTCATTTATTGCTTTAAAGAGCATTTATTTTTTTATTCATGATACCTTTATGATCGTGTATTTAGGGAATGAGCTTTTCATATGGACTCGTATTTTTCGTTGATGAGTAAAAAAATGATGGAATTCAAAAGAAGTTTGTTAAATGAGACAATGGAATTTAAATAATGGAAAAACGTTTTCATTAAAATGAAAAAGCCCACTACTTGAATGCACATGTGAATGGGTGATTTATGTGTCCCTTCATATGTTTTGTTATGAATACAACAAGTAGAATCACCCGAGAAGATTCATTATATCTTATCTTATATATAAAAGAAAGAAACGTTGGGTAACCCTAAAAAATCCTAATGGTATTTTTGTAATTATTTATTTTTAATATTTTTTTTCTCTACTAATTTCTAACTATAATTTTTAACAGTTATCTATCCCGATTTTTCATCAATATATCTCAATCTTAAGCGATTAAGATAGAAATACGATTTTTAAATCTTAATCTATATATTTGGATTATAAATCTTAATGCAAGATTTAAAAAAACCAATGTTATATAAAATAAGAATAATACTACATTATTAAATTTTACTGTGTTAGTGTACAATATTTTCTTATTATGTATTAAATTGATTATTTTTTTCACTTTTGAAATAATATCCCGTGCATCGCACGGGGAAAAAATGCTAGTTTATTATAATTAGAAGATTCATTATTATTAGAGACTATTACTAAAATAACTTAATTGTCCTTGTAATTCCATATCTAAAAACTATTTTTTAGGGTAATTTTGTCCATACAAAAAAGAGAAGAAACCTCCTACCTATTCATACTTCCATACAAAAAAAAAGGAAAAAACCCCCTACCTATTCATACTTTTATTTTATAAGTAAAAAAGTATAGATGAAGAGATGAAGTTCTGATTGAGTAATAATTAGAAGAATTATAAGACACTTTATTTACAACGTACCAATAAGGTAGAGAGAGAAAAAAAAAATTAGGGTAAATTACGGCTATCCCTGAGGTAAGGTCAAATTACGAAAAAACCTCTCATATTTGGGTAATTACAATCACCCCTTCAATTATGAATCTTCTTACATGTTCACTCTTATGGTGTCAAATTCAACATAATCTTTTAGGTTTCGTGAAATATTCTTCTAGTTTGTACTTTTTTTGCGCAAAAATGTATTTTCTGATGCACCACAATTTGATACTTACAAACCAAGAGACACATCTTTTGATCATCTTGTTTCAAAATGTGAAGCTCGAATGGGATAAAATGAATACAAATTTGAGTATATTCCACATAATTTAGAAGATTCCACTAAATTTGACACCGGCAGGGTGGACGTGTTAGAAGATTCATAATTGAGGGCACTAGTAGAAAAATGACCTCTTACTACGAATTTTTTTGTTACGGTAAAAAACCGAAACAAAAGGTACCTTTTACTACAGGACAATCTTGTAGTCGTAATAGGATTTATCGTAACAAAAAAATATTTGCTACGGCCGTTTACCGAAGCAAAGTTTTTATCACATCCGTATATGCTACGGGGCAAATTCGTAGCAAATGTGTAGCAAAAGTCTTTTTACTACGAATTTAGCACCTTTTGCTATAGTTAATGGTCGTAGTAAAAAGTCATTTTTCTACTAATGGAGTGGTTGTAATTACCCAAATATGATAGAGTTTTTCGTAATTTGACCTTATCTCAGAGGTATCCGTATTTTTCCATAAACCTATATCTGAATAAAAATTCAGATTTTTTTTTTCCGAATAAAAATATGATAAAAATTGATATGTGACATTAAGGTTGCGTTTGGATACCAAGACTTTGTTCTGAATCACCTGCAAAATACTTTATTTGAGGATCAAAATTTTACTACATTTACAATTGTCTCTGTTTCGATACAAAAAAAAGGTGCCGATACTCTGTATACCACACTTAGTAGCTCTTATAATCTTTCTCGTGTTTGTCGAACGAGTCTCGTGTTCGTCACTCATTTTGCTTAGTCAACGAAAGGATAGTCGAAATCATTCGTTTACAATCGATCGGCTTTGTTAGGTAAGCATCCATACCTACTTGCAAGCATTTTGCTTCATCACAAGACATTGCATGAGCAGTTAATGCAACTATCGGAACGTGCATACCACTCCCTAACTCCGATCTTCTTATAGCTTTCGTCGCTTCATATCCATCCATTTTCGGCATCTGCACATTAGTATATTTAAATCACACATTCATCAATCAAATCGACTCGTAATATAATCATTGATTATTTAATTAATTTAAGATAACTTACTTGACAATCCATCAAAATCAAGTCGTATTTTCCATCACGATCGAGAGCTTCAACTGCTTGAATCCCATCTCCTACAACAACTACTTTCGCTCCCAATTTCTCGAGCATTATTTTCGCGACTCTTTGTAGCACCGGAGTGTCTTCGGCAAGAAGTACGCGCAAACCCTCGAGCGATTTTTCTTCGTAATTAATCCCAATATTTCTATTACAGCCGTTAAATTCTCTCATTACACTAGTAGTATTGCAACAATCATTCTCGGACTTGTCAGAATCATCGGAGTGGAGATTATCGTCAATTTCGACAAGTTCGTGAAATTGAACGTCTTCTCCTAATAAAATATTATTTTCGAGCTGCGATAAATTATTTCTCTCCTTAATGACCGAATCGAAAATTTGGATCATTTTTGCTTTGTAGAGAGGCCGATTAACCATTAAAAGATGCCCTCTTTTACGAAGCTCCGCCTTTATAGAATTCGAGGTGTCGTGGTTTAGTATCCATGCAAAGTTGGCTCTGCCTTTGCAATATTCGTCGAGAAAATTGAGCTGTTGCTTCCACAGTCCGGTAGTCAAATCGAGCATCCCAATATCGATAATTATTACGAAAATCGACTTACTAATAATTTCCAAATTTGATTTTCGAGTTTCGGAGTATTCTATGAAGAATTCGTGAAGATTTAGCGTGAGCTCGTTCCATTCGGATGCCTCGTGTGTGTGGACCCCGTTTTTACGTAACCACTGATTGAGAATCGATTTCGTCTTTCTACCATTGAGTGCAAGCAACACCTGTATTATTATTCATCAATTAATCGGATTTTCGAAATAATACATTTTCTTTTTATTTATTTTTTACGAGTAACGAAAAAAAAACTCACGGTCAGATTGTGGTCGTCGAAATTTAACTGGTAATTCTGCTTCGTCGTACTCTCGGGAGGCATGTTGAGAAGCAGATATAGCTGCATTAAAGTTCCATGCCCACTCTTTTTCACCACTTTTATTTCTCCATTCATTTTATTTACCTATTAATAATTTCTCTCACAATTAAGTACATTTTTTTTTCAAAATTTCGTGTCGTTAAATAAATAAATCGAAAATTAATCGTATAAACTTACCAACGTTCGTACAATGCACAGGCCTAGACCAGTTCCACCATGCCTACAAATAACAGAACAAATTGCAATATTACATTTTCGAGAAAAAATAGATATCTTAATAAATTATAATGTAGCTTACGTACAGTCGAGTTGTTGAAGGATCGGCCTGCTCGAAACTTTCAAATACCGATTCCCATTTATTAGGATCAATCCCTGAGAAAACGGCATTTAATTTTATAATGTTATGAGTTTATTATTTTATCAATTTTCGTTACGTAATAGATATATATATATAATTACCGCAGCCAGTGTCGTCGACTTCGAACCAAAGAATCATTTTGTTATCTTTCTTGCGTTTCCATTTCATCTTATGATCGGTGTTCGGTACCGTCTCGCACCATCCGCGCAGAACAATATATCCAGCTGTCGTAAACAGAACACTTTAATTTATTTTTTTTAATGAAATTGATCTTATACTATAATCTACTTTCGGAATATTTATACTTACATGTAGTGAATTTGATCGAATTGCTTATCAGATTCGCGAATATTTGAAGAACTCTACCAGAATCTCCTCGAACAATCTTCGGCATGTCATCTGTAAAAGGATATTTACACATTAAATAGTCGTCTATTAAAAATTAATTAAATAAAATAAAATAATAATAATACCAGAGAGATCAAGAATAGTTTCCACATTGTGATTAATACACTGGACCGAAAACATATCGATTAGCCCTTCGAGTTCTCGTCCCATGTCAAACTCCGTTTCTTCGAGTACTAATTTGCCCGATTCAACCTGTATATATACATTTTCAGATTGCAATAAATATATGATTTTTAATTTCTCATAAAATTCAAAGTATTATTATGTTACATCTTATACCTTACTAAGATCCAAAATGTTGTTAAGAAGACGGAGCAAAGCGGTCGAACATTTACGAATTTGTGTAATCATCGAGCGTTGTTCGTTCGTAAGGCAATCATCGCTCACAAGAATATCTAGTAAACCAATCACCGCAGCCATAGGCGTTCGGAGCTCGTGACTGTCATAACACGAAACCAACAATTAAAAAATATAGATAAAAAAAAAGGAAAAAACGAAAAGTCGAGACTAATATAAGTCAATGGTTACCTCATGTTAGCTAAAAATTGGCTTTTGTAGTTGCTCGACGCCTCGGCCTTCCTTCTTGCGTCTAAATGACTTATAAGTGCCGCACGTAACTTCATCTCCTTCGAAACTCCGTTTGTCAATATAAATATGCAAAAGCACCCGACCAATAAAATGCACACAGACGCCGATATCAATATCATCAAAGTCTTGAACGCTTTTTCGTCCACCTTCCCCATTATATATTTCCTCGGCACAATAATCACCCCAACCTTCAAAAATCCAATCCATTTCACTCGACAAATAAGTCTCGCATTAGGAAAAAAAAAGCAAAAAAAAAATCTAGGTGGTGTTTGCAAAAGCTTTTAAAAAGTAGAAGTTGCTTATTTGTTAATGATAAGTATTTATTTCTAAAAAGTTTGGGGTATTTGCAAATTCCATGAAAAATCAATTTCTAGCAACTTATTTTAGGAGAAGTTGGTCCGTGGGAGCTCTTATTTTATGAAAAATAAAAGCAAAAGTTTGTATTGTTAACACTTAAAAGTGATTCTGAACGCAAAAAAGTTCAGAATCACTTTTCGAAAGTTTTTCCAAACACCATCTAATTAATGCAAAAACACTTACCATAGGAAGCCTTTTCAAATTCAAGAAAAAGGAATCAATATAATAAAGCTCACTCCCAAGCTTAACATTCTCCAAATGAACTTCTTGACTAGGCGGAAACTTATCGCCGTATGCTTTCTTCTGCAAACACTCGGCACCGGATCGTATCACGCTATCCTGAGAATCGACGGCCATGATTAATTTCGGGCCGGTGGTTGAGTTCATGAGGAGAGGGGTACGAGTGGAAGTAGCGAGAAGCCAACCCTCTTGAGAGGTTAAATAAATGTGTCCGCTGTGGAACTCGACGAGCTCTTTCATCAACTGTCCTACACTGTAGAGTGCTGTGGTAACTCCCACAACGGCTACTATGCTCTCGTGTGACGGGTCCCACACGGGAAGTGCCGCCGAGAGAAGAGGCGAATCGGTGTACTTGCTCACCGCTATATGCCAAGATGCTGTCCCGTCTGGAACCTGCGAAATGCCTGCATGCATAATCCATAACGAATCAAAATAGCAAAATCGATTTTATTTTATTTTTGGCTAACTGCGAGGAATCGTAAATCGTAAAATTTTCATATTTTATTCAAAAACAATTATATATTACTAGATTATCGTGAAGAAATGGGAGGTGATATCCATTAAATTCAAGCATTTTTTAATAAAATTTAGTATTTTAATTCCAACATTTATTTTCATTTATAAAAAAAATGTCAAAAAATTTAATTCCAACATTTATAATTCATTTTATCCTTTAATTTTATTTCAAAACAAATGTCAAATTATTTTTGGTACAAAAAAATATTTCAAGTTCTTAATAATAAAAAAAAACTGATTGAATCGTAAAAATCGTACAAAATCGTAATAGATCGTAAAAAATCAATTTGATTTGGAAAATCGTAATTTCTTTAAAATTTGAATCGGCGAGTTTAAAACTCGAAAAAAAAAACCTATGAAATAAATCGTATGAGTTTAGAAACCATGCCTGCAATGTTGATCAGCTCGTCCGGTGGGATCTGTGTGGCTTTTCCGATTTTTACGCCAGTGAGAGGATCAAGAGGCTCTCGGTACCAAATTGCGGAAATATTGCCGTGTATAGATTGATCATTCCATCCTTGATGAGACGAAAGCTCGTTAACATCATATGACCTACTAATCGAGTAGTTGACGAGGTCGGAGTATATGTAATAAGTATGATTGTTCTTATGACTTCTGTGAAAAGCTTGGACGAAACCATTCCTATAGTTCATAGTTAACGATTTGAGCGCCTTGCGGCTCGAAAACAACGCCCATGTTACGTCCCTCATAACTTCGTAAAGCTGCTGATCAAAATCAAAGATATAACTAACCATGCTTAATATTTATCAGAAAACAATTATTGGGTTAATTGCATTAAGCACCTTCGTGTTATAAATATTTACAAAATCACCCTTATGATGTAATTTTATTAACAAACTACCCCTTGAAAGTGCATCATTTAGGGGTTGTGTGCTAATACAAATGTATCATAGGGGAATTTTTGCTAATTTTTATAACACGATGAGTTATTTTTAGCAATTTGATGTAACACAGGGGTTCTGGATGCAATAAACTAAAAACATATTACTAGGAGACAAATTTCGAACAACCTCAACTTGTTGTGCTTGATCGACGGGCTTGTTGTAGCGTCTGATGACCGACTCGGAGAGCTGGACTTGGGCGGTTGCAACTTCGACGGTAGAGTTGAGAATATTCCACATACGTAAAATGGGCCGTTGTAGGAGTTCGTGACGAAGACCGTACGCCAACGTGTTCAATGATCTTGTAGTGTAAACTCTTGTAATATGCCACGTCAGCAAAGTTAGCAGGCCTATCAAGATTGCCAGCATAACCTGCACACTTGCACATTCAAGTAAGAAACATTTTAAGGAAGCAACCATGTATAGGTAAAATTGTAAATTTGGTCCTCTATGTTGGCATATTTAGGGATTTAGTCCCCTAAGTTAACATGTTTCAATTTTACTTGCAATAATTTTACAAATATAGTATTTTTGGTCTTATTTTACATGAGTATTTAATTTTATGACACGAAAATATAAACTCAATATATGTTATTTATACGGACGCTTACATATTATAAATTCAACATATAATTTAGCCTTGATTGAACTTTGATTATGTCAACTGACGAATTTGTAAACAAAAATAGAGAAGCAATTATAATTTTTAAAGCGTCCGTATAAATAAATCTTCCGACAAATTTGTGTGTTAGCTACATAATTAATCAACGGATAATTAAATAAATATTAATTAACTTATTGCATATGTAAAATTGAAATAGGACAACAGATGACTAAATCCCTAAATAGGCCAACATGGAGGACCAAATTACAATTTTAGGTGGAGAAAAATAAATTAAATTTAATTAGAGGGACGTACGTACCATGATAGCAAGACGAACGACGAAAACGCTGTAGTAGGAGGAAGAGAGACAAAGGGTGGAGTCATCATATTGAATCTCTTCTTCTTCAACATCTCTTTGGAAAGATGTTCTGCCTGGAAATTTAATCCTCACTTTGAAAATATTAAGAATGTCAGAAATTTTGTTCAAGAGTCTTTTGTGAAGGGATCCCATTATTAATTATTAATAATGGAGTTAAAATTGAAAAATAATAAGGTGGTGGTGATGAAGATTCAAGCTGAAAATTGGGCTTCTATTGGCTTAAAATTGTGAGCACATATGTGTGTAAGTGAGATGTAAACTACACTAGAAATTGTGGAATAAATTAGGCCTAAAAATATAATATTGGTAGGGGAATATAATCTAAACCAACTTGTGATACCTAATAATAATGCCATACTTTCTTGAAATATATATAAAATGAAATTTGCTCTAGGATTTTGAAGGGAGGGAGATTAGTGGAAGAAAGAAAAGATTTTGTTGGATTTGTACTAATGTATCACAGTCGAATCCCACTTTTATCGTTTTAAGGCAATAATGCCACGCTGGCTGTAATAATGTGTACGTACTGTTTGTTGCGTTGGTCAATTTTTTTATTTAGGGGCTCTCTGATATAACTTCTCAAACATTTTATTAATAGGTCGAGGCGGAAGAGGATCGGAAATAGGTGGGGTGCATAAAAAGGTCACGGAGATTGCCGCGGAGGGTGACGGCGGAGCGAGTGGCACACTCCAGGGCGTACCACTTGCTGCAGACAAGGGTGGCGGAGTTGCGGCCGCGGACGTCGAGCACGGCGGCGATTTTTTTTTTTTTTTCCGCAAAAGTTGGATTAAACTGGACACTAATCTACTATGTAGTTTGGATAGTCAATTAATAGATCAACTATGTTTTTTTATAGTCGATTTATTAGTTTTAGGTCTAATATATTCTAATATTTTAATCAATTATAGTCGATTAGCATCCAGTTTAATCTAAATTTTGTGAAAAAACATAATGTAAATTAAAAAAATTGGGAAAAGACATAAAGAGGGGATTTTTTTTAATTGTTTATTTGAGGGGTTCTACTCACATGATTTTTTTTCAAATGAGGAGAGTCTTGGCTAATTTTCTCTTTTATTTCTTCAGAAAAAAATAAATTAAATTCTCTTACAAATAAATACATGTGGGAAACGATCCGATCGAACAATATATTAGTTTGTGATCTTGTCTGCTAATAAAATTTGTCCTCAATATTTTAAAAGCAAAAGTCACCTAATAAATATTGTACTTGAGAGAGAATCTAATGTTATAGCGTATGTATTATGTAAACGTGTGTGTTTACTAGGGGTGAGTTCGGGACGGGATTTCGGGAATTCGGGATTTTCGGGATCGGGATTCGGGATAGAAATTTTAAATCCCAATCCCGTCCCAAACTATTAAATCCTGGTTATATCGATATCGGTATCCCTAAATATTTCGGGAATCGGGATTGGGATCGGGAAATCCCATATTTTGCCTAAAAACTAAGAAATATTGCATCTATTAGTATTATTTTATACACTAAACCAACTTGAATATATTATATACATACTATTCTCCTTGCCTTATTTATTTTTACAACAAAACTTGGAACAAATAAAATTTTAAAAATTTAAAAATAAGTTGAAACAATATATTTTATATATTGTATTTCTCATCTCCTTGATTATATATATATATATATATATATATATATATATATATATATATATATATATATATATATATATATATATATATATATATATATATATATATATATGTGTGTGTGTGTGTGTGTGTGTGTATTTTTTTATTAGTTTTTTTTCCTAATTCGGGATTAAAATATCCCGATCGGGATTGAACCAATTCCCTAATACCGATCCCGTATTTGTTCATAATCCCAATCCCGAATCCCGTAATCCCGAATTCCCGAAGTTTTAGTCCCAAATAGTAAAATTCCGATCGGGACGGGACGGGATCCCGAATCCCGATCCCAAATGCCCAGCCCTAGTGTTTACTCAGCTAAAAAGGTATACCGTGGTAATCGGTATTTGGTAATTTTTGTCCAGCCCTAATTAGTTTGGTAAAAAAAAATCTAAATAGATCTTTTGTTTGGTTTATTTTTATTTTTATTTTTATTTTTTTTATGAAAAATGACTTGTTGGAGCTTATAAAGTGTTTTTACAAAGTATATTATACCCACATTTTTATTTAAAATATTATTTGTACCTTACGTCAATATTCAAATATAAAAATACCCTACATATTTGATTATATTACATAAAAAATACCCTCCACGTACAATTTTCTTTTTTTTTTTTCGAAACAACATCTTGTCACAATCAGGCCTAATAATTATTAAAAAAATATCGGGCAAAATACACCTTACCCCTTTGTATTATGCCCCATGTAACACTTAGTCTATCATACTATAAAAAATACACTTACCCCCTTATTTGAATGGTCAACCTATTTGACTCTTAACGGTGTTAGTAGTAAATTAATTTAATATATTCTTAACAATCCTTACTAAATGGCACATTTTTTTATTTAAAAAAAATATTACATGTACTATAAATAAATTAAATAAATATTTAAGATAATTTTTTTTTAATTTTTGATTAAATAAGAAAACTATTATTACTTTTTAATAATTCATAAGAAATGACATCTTATTTTATTAAAAACAAATATTTTTTCATTGTGGATAAATATATTAAATAAATATTTAACATGTATAAATTTTTAAATATAGGATTAAAATATTTACTCATTAAATATGTATATTAAAAATTGTAATTCTACAGTATTAATTTTTAACGACATATGCTAATGATTTATTTTGTTTATTTGTAACATCAAATTTCACTTAAGCCGTTTACATTTAGGATTCACTATACGAAATTTAATGTTACCAATAAATATTAAAAATTCAATGTACACAATGTTTAATGAGTTAAATAATTTAATCCAGAATATAAAAAATTATACTTGCTACTTGGTTGTATAAAATAATATATGAAAAATTATACTATCTAACTATTAATTTTTAATATAGATATTTAACAAGTAAATTATATTTTATTCAAAATTTAAAACAGAATTGCTATCTTAAATATTATTTAATATATTCATAGTACATGTAATATTTTTTTAAATAAAGAAAATGTGTTCCTAAGTAATTAGTAAGGATAATTAAGAATATATTAAATTTATTTTACTTCTAACACCCTTAATAATCAAATAGGTTGACCATTAAATGAGAGGTAAGTATATTTTTCATAGTACGAGGGGTAAGTGGTATATAGGAAATAGTACAAGGGGGTAAAGTGTACTTTGCCCAAAAATATAAGGTAATATAATTAGGGGTCTTTACAAATAAGCCCATCAATGGGTACTTATTTATAAAGATATCTAGACAAAAAACTCCTTTAGCAATAAGTCCACACATGGTCCAGATTTTTGTAAATGACTAAAATAACCCCTCATACTTTAATATGCTCCAATTTCATCATTAATTTTATTTAACCTCAATTTGACCCCATATTATACAAATTATTCAATTTTGACCCAAAACTTTTTTATTTTCAATTTTTTTTTTTCAAAAACCTTTTTTTTCCTGCCGGATCCCGGTGTTGACCGGCGGTCAACGCCGGTCTCCGGCGTTGACTTTTCAATTTTTTTTTCGTTTAAGCAGCAATATTGCTGTGATTGACAGTAATATTAACTATATTACTGTTAAACACAGTAAAATTAAACTAAACTACGGTTTAACACAGTAATATTGCTATATTAATCTCTAGCACAGTAATATTAACACAACAAAACTCATTATTATTGTGTAATAGAGTAATATTACTATGTTGACCGTTCAACAAATGTAAACATAATAAAAAACCAAAAGAATTAATATTACTGTGAGTGACAGTAATATTACTATAGCAACAGTAATATTACCGTCAACCACAGTAATATTACAATAATAGACAGTAATATTATTACGTTACTCCATGAATAAAACAAACAAACAAAAAATCCAAACAAAATAATAATATTGATGCGGTTGACAGCAATATTACTATAACAACAGTAATATTACCGTCAACTACAGTAATATTATTGTGTTTACAGTAATATTACAATAAAAGACAATAATATTATTACGTTACTCCGTGAATACTCAAACAAAACAAAAAACCCAAAAAAAATAATATATTGATGTTGTTGACAGTATTATTGTGTTTACAGTATTTTACTGTCAACGGCAGTTATTATAATTACGTTGACTTGTCAA
>NW_012193720.1:1508579-1532594 GCF_000504015.1 Erythranthe guttata | reverse complement strand
TATATATATATATATATATATATATAAAATATGTTGTTAATATTATATAATGTCTCATAAATACGTGTACATCCTTTAATATATTAATATTTTAAAGAAATTTAAAAAATCTTACGATTTACGATTCGCAATTTTGACAAAACGATTTTCGATTAGATTTACGATTTGATAACCATGATTGTACCTATTTTAATTATACAAGTAACCTAAATTATTCTTAAAATATGGTCCACCTTGATAACATTTTCTTTTAATGGTCAAATATTCTTAACAATTGATCGATATTTTTACTACCACAACTTTTCATCCCACATCACATAGAAACAAACAATCCCTATATGCATCTTGATGAAAAAGGCATCCAAATGCATCCCAAATTCGATGCTAAAAACAAAATCAATAGGGCCTTTCTGGTTTGCATTATTAGCCGTGGGGGACCCTTGCACTCGTCAAAAATACACTTCGCAACGGGAGCAAACCCACGTTGTTCACACAATCGCGTTGAAACAAATCTCAACTTGACTTTCACCAAATAAATTTCAGTTCAAAACCCCTTTAAACATTCATATCAGTGAAAACGTTCATGTTACACAACGTTAGAGTGATTGTGAACCCAATAGCACCGCTTTCATACAATATTCCAATTTCTTCTAATACCAGCCTTTGGCGCACATAGTCTATAACAAAAATGTTTATCTTCTTGACCATTAGTCTGTATCGAATTGCATGTGCTCTACCCGTTGAAGTTTCTTCATTCACCTTCAGACCCAATGATTCAGCTAGTCCAAGCTGAATTTCCCCAATGTTCTTTTGTTGAGTGGCAAATCCCATCACCACTTCGTCGAACACATGTTTTTATTTCGCCATGTTCATGATCTTCAGATCCATAGTCGTCTTCCCCGCAGCTCCAATACCACGTAGTCCAACTAGATTGATCTCCTTATCCTTCAAAGTTGTCACGAACTCATCTTGATCAGTATGTTTTCTCGAATCATACTGAAGATACTGAGAATTTGATTCAAGAAAACATATAGAAGATTAGGCACATAACTCTCTTGAATAGAAAATTGAAAAAGACTAAATTACCCCTAAAGAATAACGACTTTGTTTCTTAAAAAATTAAAATTCGATAACAGCTATAATATAATATATTATATAGAAAATAGTAAATAGTAAATAATAATCACAATTAATAATAATATTAATGCTTTGAAATATGTAGAATTATTTTATCGAATTATAATTGAACAAATAAATTGATAGTTCATAATTTTATATCGAGTTTAATCCTTTTATATTTGATTTGTAATATATGAGATATTCAAATAGGTTTCTAAAATTGAATAAATTGTCAATTGTACAATAACTAGTATTATATACCTTTTGTGTTGTAAAATTAAAAAAAAAACACAATAATATATTATATTTCTCATTTTACAAAAAAATACATTAAGCTTTTCATTTTATAGAATAATTACTTTCAAATTAAAACAAGAAATTTTGACTTGATAGAGTAACCAGCGAACATTTGGTATGGTTGCAATTTGGGTAAACTTTAGGGGTAATTTACACTACAACAAAAGTTACATATTACGGCATTTCATTAGGGACACTTTTTTTAAAGTGCCTCGAATATAGTATAATAGGGCACTTAGTAAATTGTACTGGACACTTGATAAATCGTGTCCCAATCAAAAACTTATTGGGACATTTCAATTTGTTTCTCAAATTAATTTAAGTTTATTTTATTTATTGGTATACGATTTTTTTTCTCTCTTTAGTTACCCTAACCCCTTTCAGCCTTTCAGTCTATTCACCATTCATCCCCTTATCAACAGTCAACACACATAATTTTTCCCTCTAAAGTTTCACACCACCACGAGCACCCTTTTGAAGGTAAGTTCTTTCTTCGTACTTTTTTTTTATTTACGGCGATTGATCCTAATTTTACTCGCAATTTTCGATAAAAAAGTGTTCATCCCAATAAAAAATTTAAAGCCCTTAACCTATTATTTGTAAATCTAAAACTGAATATGTATTTGTAATTGAAAAGCGAAATCGGAACACCAGGGCAATTTCAGAACGATTATCTCAGATTCCTCGCGCCTACAGTAGGGGATTTGTGTGCACGAAGATGAGTTTTTTTCGTCTTTTTTTTTTTTTTGTGTGCAGGTCACACTCTATACCTACAATTGATTTACCGGGTTGGTGTTCTTCATTGTGTATTACAAAAATTTGTATCTTGATTTTCTTCCTCTGTAAATGTCCTAATTTTAAATTGTGCTTCTTGATAATTGATTTAAGGAGAACTTCATGAAGGGAGGTATCTAGTTAAAAGGTTGTCTGAGTTCTGATGGTCGATTTAACAGAGTAGTACTCTAAAAATTGCATAGATAGAAGAGAGTAATAACGTATATCAGAAAGATAAAAAACCCAACAGGGTCGATGATAATCCAGGTATTGAATTATCTGCTATACGAACCTCCCTAGTTAGTTATTTAGTGTCACTCAGTTGTCTGTTAAACTTGCTTTGTGTTTTGCAAGAGAAATGAGGCTTTATATGTGCTTTATGTTTATCCCGTGAATTAATGATATTGTTTTCAATGAGGAGTTGAACTTCTCTTCTTTTTTTTCCTCCTATTTTTGTAGGTATTCTGTCTTTTGTGCATGTCACAAGGGTAAGCCTCCAATTGATTTTTTCGTATGAGTTATTGATTTATGTATAATGTATTATCAAACAAGAAGTCTTCTACCTCTCTATCTTCTATAATTGTCCCAATTTTCTGCAATGTGTTTCTTGATTATTTTTAATTATTTGAATGTGGATAAATTCGTCAAGGGAGGAGGAAGATAGATTGTCTATTGCTATATATGAATGGCTTAATAAAGAACTCCAAGTATTGCAAACTTGAAGACATTAACAAGTTATATAAGAAATCCGAACAAAACCTTCAATGAAGGCAATTGAGGTATTTCTTTATTTTCATTTTTAGTTTTTGGCAATGTTAACCTATCCAACTATATGTTCTGTAGGAGCAAAACAGTATTAGAAACGAGACAAGAACTCGGTTAGAGTTCTGTTAATCTACTTTCATGCCTTGTTCATATTTTTCATTGTTTATTTTAGTTTATCTTTGAAGTGCATGTTCATATATTTTTTTAAGATTTTCTAAACTTTATGGCTCTTACGAATGATAAAAACACTATTTAAGATTATCTGTGTTTTGTATTTTTTTGAAATTATTACTGAATATTAACATTAGTATTGTACTTTTAACTTTGTTTCTTCGTACTAATTGATGTATATTTGTGTACCTGTGCAGGTTGTTTTGGATGACGAGATTCATTGTTGATACCGCCTAAAATATGCCAAGAGCTAAATTTATGCCACTAGACTTCATTCAAGACATTTTCTCCTCTTTTTTTTTTTTTTTTTTTTTTGCTAGAAAACTGACTTCTAAATATTATAATTCTGTATTTGAAGGCATGGTTTGATTATTCAGAGATTTATTGTAGTAGATTGTTTGTTGACGTTAGAGAATATCTATACAGTTGAAATTTTGATGAAGGAAAGTTGAGAATGTTTATTTTATTTGAATTCTTATTTATATTTTTATTTTGTATATATTTTTAGAGTGGAAATATTATAGCAGCAAATAAAGTTTATAAATTTTAATGCTGGAAATATAATTTTATAAAAAATTGTCATATTTTTATAGGGCATCTATATGTGTCTCATAAATACTTTATTGGGACACATATAAGGATCTCGAGAAGAAACATTTTTTGGGGCATATAATAAGTGTCCCACGATCTATTGCGACACGAAACGACGCGACATTTAATTTATTTGCCCCTAAAACTATAAATGTCCCTAAATGGTATATGTTGGGACACTTACCTATGTCCTAATAAGTGATTTTTGTTGTAGTGTTAATTTTTTCCAGGTTTCTATTCAAGGGGATTATGTGCCTAATTTCATACCATAAGGGGTAATGTGCGAAATGTATAAACCACAAGGGCGTTATGTGCCTAATTCATACCATAAGGGGGTCATGTGCAAAATATCCAAACTATAAGGGGGTTATGTGCTTAATTTCACACCATAAGGGGGTTATGTTCAAAATGTACAAACCACAAAGGGGTTAAGTGCTATTTATCCTAATGAGAAATGTGAAATTTGAGCAACAACGGGATGAGGGTTATGGTGGTGGTTAAATAGTTAGTTTTGTGAGGAACCTGAAAATGGTGAGAGCGTAACATTAATTGGTGGGTCTTCTGTTTTTTAAGATAATAAAGAGCAGTGGTAGTGGAGGAGGTGGTGGTGCCGTGGTGGAAAGAAGGAATGGGATTAGGGTTTTTTAAAAAAAAATTGAAATTGCAATTTAGTAGAATTAGATGAATAAATTTAAAATCGGAAAAAAAAAGGAACACACATATACCCTAAAATGAAGCATATGCCTCTTAATGGACATAGCAATTTAATATCTGTTAAAGTTTGCATCTAAGTTCAAATTTCGGGGCTAAGTGCAATTATAACAAAATTTTGAAGTGAGAAGTCTCATTTTTTAATTTGTAGGGAGGAAAGTGCGAAAATTATAAATTTATAGAGGACGAAGTGATTTTGTCCTTTATTTTATATTATTCATTATTTGTAAATAATTTGAAGTGATTAACTTAAAATCTTATATATAAAAGGAAGATATTTTGAACTAAAACCTAAACCTAAACCTCGGGATAATTTTGTCAATTGATAAATCCATAATTTAAAATTTGAAATTCCACTAATGCTCTATTACCCTTTTATATGTTCTAATGCTCTAATTGTTCGGTTCATAGGCTTAAAAATACAATGAATTAATATTTTCCTATTCTTTTGGGTAGTGGCATAATATCCACCTCCAACTAATTCCTATATTCATGCAATTCAATTCTTATTAATTTTACTCACTTTTTCGTTTTTTTCTTCTTCTTGCAGTTATGTTTTTTTTTTTTGTCTTTCGATTTTCCTTATTAACTCTAACTCCCACTAACTAGAAGTTAGAACCCCATGATCTCAACCCATTACAAATTGTATTTTACTTAAACTGATGATGGAGAACTCCAGCGAAAAACACAATTTGTTTTTTGTTCGTCTTCTTCTTGCAATTTTTTTTTTGTTCGTCATCTTTTTCCTTACCAAATTTTTTCAACCTAAGAAATTGATTTCTACAGGTAAATAATATAATTATTTATTTAGATTTATTTTATATTTAAATTGCACAGCTCATAATAGTTGCTAACGGTGTTGGTTTTTTTTAACACAAGCACAATTTTCGTTCACAATGACTCCCCACGTTTCAACCATATGTCTTCATTTCCTGCCATTATCAGAAGGTGGTTTTAATTGCGATGATGGTTACTCTTCTAGACGATCCCCTAGAGATCGCCGCGAATTCTGAATTTGATTGGGCAGAATTTCGAGGTTATGGAGTTTATGATCACACTGTTTTCTTCCCACCAACCTAAGTAAGATCATTTTTTTTCCTTTTCTCATGTTTATTTGTTTGTCTTCACAAATGGGTTGCGTCTAATCTTTGAGCTTCTGCATCTAATGGCTGTATTTTTTGCAAATTCGCTATGTTAGATTAATGGATATGTTTAGTATTTCTTTACAATTGAAGTGCAGTGTAATTATGGGCAGGGCCGGTCCGGCGTAATCGGGGGCCTGGGGCGAGAGTATAAATATTCAGTAGTTCGGGGGTAAAAAAGAGTAAAAGAGTAAAAAAAATTCACATTTATTTTTAAAATAAATTTATAAAAAGAAAAAAAGAATAAAAGAGTAAATTTTTTATTTTTGATAAAAGTAGAAAATTAATTTTTTTAAAACCATAAAATAATTTTTACACATAAACATACATAATACATATATTAAAAATTTAAAATTTTGGGCCCCTTATGAAATTGGGCCCTGGGCGTGGGCCCTGCTCGCCCCACCCCAGGGCCGGCCCTGATTATGGGAACCAGTTTTTCTGACGCTATAACATGATGGATATTTGTTAGTATGAAAAAAAAAACTTTTCTTTTCCGAAAAATATTTTTTTGCGAGTATGTAATAATACGAACTTCTTTTCTTTGATGTTTTGCTCAGGTTTCTGTGTTCTTTAAATGCAGAGTGTTTTTGCAAAAAAACTCCTTGGTAAATATCATAGTACGGAAAAATAATTAGAGAAAGTCTTGAAGCTCTGCGAATATTTATTCGGTTATTTTGCGTTAAACAAATTGCAGCTTTAGTTTTTTAAAATTGTGGGTTGTTCAGAGACGTTTGTTTTTACAAGAAAATGATTTTTTTTCATGATAATACTTATATTCATTTTCGGTTAGTTAGCGTAAGCAATATTTTTGTTTGTGTTTTAACTAAGTGTTCAAACTTCTGTCAAGTTCGGTTTTTTTTACTTCATTACCTAAGATAAAAATATAGAAGTTTCGGCGAACACTATTTTGCTCTTTTCCGAAAAAATCTTTGGCATAGACATGATTTTATCGTATTCTTTTACAATAAAAATATCTTTTCTCCTCAAAATTTTGTTGAGTTCTTTGCGTTATTTTGCTCTTTTCCTGAAAACCTTTGGCTGGTTTTTGGAAATATGCAAACATTTCTCCGTGCTCTGCGAAATTTTGTTCGTTGTTTGTGTTAATAAAATTGCAGCTTTAGTTCGTAAATCTGTCTCTTGCACTTCACTCGAGACAATATTGTTAGCGAACAAGAATTTTACGTTTTCCTTAATACGAGGCAAAACAGAAATGGGGAGAACTATGTTTTAATTTTTTTAAAACAACCGTGACATGTAGTAGCTAGCATTACTTTCGGCGCTTTGTGTTGCCTGTTTTTGCGGAGTTTTTATTGAATTTTCAACTATATATCTTTGAAACTATGTCACCTAGCTTTTAATTTTTCTTTTTGCACGCATGTTTTTTACTGGACCATCAATATAAAGAGTGTTTTCAAATTTTCCAAGACCTTAACCAATCACCTGTTGTGAACATTCAGTGTGCTCGGTTGCAAATACTAGATCAGTTACGAGAACTTTTCGGAGGCATTGACGAACATTGACATTTTATTGAGAGGTCAATATTTTTAGAATAAGTAATTAATTTTTTTAACATTGTTTTAATAAAAATAACCAATGGCAATAGTTCTCTCTCTTTCTAGATCTTTTTCTCTGTTGTGATCTTATTTATAGCTTTCATTAAAATCTTATGTTTACAATTAGCAAGTGAATTTACATATTGTGCATGCAGTGACAGTGACCATAATAAAATGAAGGCCAAGTATAAACTAAAGCTATTGTTGGGTTGAATTCAAGTACAATCTTATTTTCATTTTGTTTTTTTTTTTTTGTGTATTGTATCAAAAAATTAAAAAAGTTGTACCACTTAGATTGTCAGATTAACTTCAACTTAATGTAGAGTTCGTTAGAATTAGTTTTAGATTGATTTTGTATTGTTTTATTGTTTTGTCTACAAAAAATTACTTATCAATATTAATTCATTCTACTATGATTTGAAATTAGAATTATAAATATTATATAATGTAATTTTTTTACAATTCTTAGACCAATAGACAATTTGTTATAAATATTTTAAGTTGTTTGCGGCATAAAATTTTCGAACAAAATTTGAGGTGTTCTTTTTTTTTTTTCTTTATCATCCAATGATGAAACGTAATTTGTGCTAGGGTTAGTTTCTTTTCTTCTTAAACATTGGTTTTTTTTTCATTTGCCATATTTTGCAAAATTAGCCATCCGAGCTTTTAAACATATGAATCTTATATTACATACACTTTTAAATAAAATAATTATTTTCTTCTCTTTTGTAGTGGTTTTGTAGTGGTTCCCGTGAAACGCACGGGCATGGTTACTAGTATATATAAAAAATAACATATGTATCTTAAACATCAATCTTAAAATGTTTAAATTTAATTATTAACTATCTAAATAAATAAGTGATTATACGTAAATTAATTAAAAATAACAGTTGTCTCAACAAAAATAGCAATTATCATGAAACCCGGTTGGGGTTTCCAATTCTCCGGTTAAACCAGCAGTTTCTCGGTTTGTTTGCCTTCCAGCGCGGGTTTTGACGTTTTGCAGGTTTCTTTATCCAACCGAACCGGATTGGTTACCGGTTGAACCGGTCCGGCCCAAAACAAATCCAAACATTTGCCTATTGTATTATGCATCTAAATGAAAAAGGCATCCAAATGCATCCCCAAATCAGATTAAAAAAACAAAACCAACGGTGAAGGAATCTGCTTGCGTCATCATTGATGTCACCTCCACGTGGACCTTGCCAATCTCTCTCTCTCCCCCGTTACTCTTTCACCACGTTCTGATTCTTTATTATCCAAGCTGTGCGAGCGAGAGTGAGGAGAGAGACACAGAGAGAGGAGAGAGGAGAGAGAGAGATGATCGAAGATGAGGAAGAAATCTCTGCTCCACTCCGTAAGTCGTCATTCTGCTCAATTTAGATTCAGCTGAATCCAATTTTGATCTCCTTTTTTTCCTCAGCTCAAACAATTCTACTCCAAAATGTGCAGTTCGGCACCGGCCGCCGCCGCCGCCGCCGGAGGAAAACTCGCCGGTCGAGCAAGTGGCCATGACCGTCCCGCCGACCGACGACCCGACCCTGCCCGTGGTCACCTTCCGGATGTGGACCCTTGGCGCGGCGGCCTGCGTCCTCCTCTCCTTCCTCAACCAGTTCTTCTGGTATCGCCGCGAGCCCCTCTCGATAACCGCAATCTCCGCCCAGATCGCCGTCGTGCCCCTCGGCCACCTGATGGCGGCCGCCCTCACGCGGCGGGTGTTCTTCGAGGGCCGGAGGTGGGAGTTCTGCCTCAACCCGGGCCGGTTCAACGTGAAGGAGCACGTGCTGATCACGATCTTCGCCAACTCGGGGGCGGCGAACCCTTACTCGATCCATATTGTCAGCGCGGTGAAGATATTCTACAAGCAGAGGTTGACTTTCTGGGTGGCGTTGGGGGTGGTTCTCACCACTCAGATATTGGGCTTCGGTTGGGCCGGGCTTTTCCGGAGGTACCTTGTCGAGCCCGCCGCCATGTGGTGGCCACAAAACCTCGTTCAGGTGTCTCTCTTCAGGTGTGATTCGATTCAGCCTATCTCTCTCTCCTTGTAGCAGATATTGTATGTCTTTGTCAACATTTATATATGGAAAGCATTCAATAGTAATTTTGGGCTTAAATGTTCGTAAAGATGGTTTAACTGTTCTCTCATTAATGGCAATTTCGACATCTCGGCAATTTGCTTTTCGACTTTTCGTTGTTACTTGAGCATTTGTATCCTATAAAAAAGCACAATTGGTTTCCAACTTTCCATAAACTGTAGAAATTTATACATCTTGAAATTGTTAATGCAAAGTTTGTTGCACTAGTCGGAGATCAGGTTCGATTCGTTTAATTAAAGAAGTTGTTTGGCCTTAGAAACGGAAACCTCAACTGAATTCGTAACAGATAAAATTAAGTGAAATAAATTCGGTTTTGAAGTACATAGGTATTTCAATCTGCCTTCACATTATCGCAACTCCGAAATTTGATTGTTCTAGTCTCATTAACCAATCTCGTTTTTTTTTTAAAATGCAGGGCGCTTCACGAGAAAGAAGTAAGAGCAAAGGGTGGAGTGACACGAAATCAGTTCTTCCTAATCGCCTTTCTTTGCAGCTTCACTTACTACGTATTTCCAGGCTACCTATTCCCGAAGCTCACTTCAATTTCATGGCTCTGCTGGATATTTTCTTCTTCGGTCCTAGTCCACCAGCTCGGTTCGGGGCTCCATGGTTTAGGAGTTGGTGCTATTGGTCTTGATTGGTCAAGCATATCCTCTTACCTCGGTAGCCCGTTAGCTAGCCCGTGGTTTGCTACTGCTAACATTGCTGTCGGATATTTTGTTTGCGTGTACGTAATTGCACCTACAATGTACTGGCTCAATGTGTACGAAGCCAAGACCTTCCCCATATTTTCCGATGACCTGTTTACGTCAAACGGGCAGAAATATAACATCTCGGCGATTATAGATTCGAACTTCCACATCGATTTGGACGCGTACGATCGCGAAGGGCGTCTCTACCTCAGCACGTTCTTTGCTATGACGTATGCTTTTAGCTTCGCTTGTCTCACTGCCACCATTGTTCATGTCCTCCTTTTTCATGGAAGGTGAGTTGAAAATAAGTGATTCATGCTTTCAATAGTATATGTTTTTGTTTCTTTTTTTTCCGAAAAAAGATGGTTTTTTCTGCATATTGTTATGTATTTGCTACGAATGCCCTTTTAAGTAATAAACTCTGATGCACTGTGTCCAAGAACTTTTAAGCTGATCGAATTTTTTTCTACAACTTATATAGTTAGTAACATCACGTAGAAATAAAAACGTTTTATGTTGTAAGTCTGTCATTGGCCTGGACTAGTTATTGTCGACTTATCTCTTAAATAGAATACAAATAAAAAGAACTCTCGTTTTTTAGCAGAGTTTTCTTCATACTGCTTTTTCGAGTTCCATAAATGTATTTTGTTAGGTTCGTCACTACAGTTAAAAAAGTAGGCGTCAAGTTTACATTGTTAATTCAGGGACCTGTGGATGCTGAGCAAGTCAGCCTTCAAGGAGAAGAAGATGGATATACACACTAAGCTTATGCAAAATTACAATCAAGTCCCTGAATGGTGGTTCCTATGCATTCTTATGATAAATATAGCCGGCACCCTCCTTATCTGTCACTTTCAAAACGACCAACTCCAGTTGCCGTGGTGGGGTGTCTTATTAGCTTGTGCTCTCGCCTTCGTTTTCACTCTTCCCGTTGGAGTCATCGCTGCCACTACAAACCAAGTGAGATTCTATACGTCTCGTTTGGTTGGTAAAAATATATGTCATGATTACTTAAATAATTAGTTGACATTAAATCGAACACTGTTTTATGATTAGACACCGGGCCTGAACGTGATCACAGAGTACATAATCGGGTACTTGTATCCGGGATATCCAGTTGCTAACATGTGCTTCAAAGTATACGGCTACATCAGTATGAAACAAGCGCTCATATTTCTCCAAGACCTCAAACTCGGACACTACATGAAAATTCCCCCGAGAGCAATGTTCATGGCCCAGGTTTATTTTTCATTAAATAAAATATTTCGTTTTCTTTCCGACATAAAAAAAAAAAAAAAAGTAGGGTCATTTTCATTTTCATTGTAATATATATTTAATATTCTATCAGGTGGTCGGCACTCTAATATCATCACTGGTACACCTCGGAACTGCTTGGTGGCTAATGGACACAGTACCCAACATATGTGACAGGTCAGTGCTGCCCTCGGGCAGCCCATGGACCTGCCCGGGCGACCATGTATTCTACGACGCCTCTGTTATATGGGGTTTGATCGGGCCCGAAAGAATATTCGGAGACCTCGGTTACTACTCCGCCATAAATTGGTCTTTTCTGCTGGGGGCGGTGGCCCCCGTTCTCGTTTGGGTCGCGCACAAGGCGTTCCCAAACCAGCAGTGGATTAGGCTGATTACGGTCCCCGTGCTTTTGGTGTCGATAATAAACATGCCACCGGCAACTACGGTGAACTACAATAGCTGGATAATCATAGGTTTTTTGTCGGGTTACGTTGCGTATAGATACTATCGGGATTGGTGGAGCAGGCACAATTATGTGTTGTCGGGTGCGCTTGATGCTGGATTGGCATTCATGGGAGTGCTGCTATATCTGTGCTTGGATATGGCGCATATTAGCCTTGATTGGTGGGGGAGTGTTAGTGATGGTTGCCCTTTGGCTACTTGCCCTACTGCTAAGGGTATTGTTGTCAAAGGGTGCCCTATTTTTTGACTTGTTTTTAAGTAAATATTGTTTGTTGATGTTTGAATGTATTGTATTTGTAAAATATGATATTGGTTTTTGATAATTAGAAAAGTGTATGTGCTTTGTGATGCTCTCATTACTCGATTCATTTCCAAAATTGTTAGTTGAAAATTCTCAATTTTGCTGATGTATCTGATTTGAATACTACAGCAAAAAAATATCTCGAATAAAATATGAAATATGTACATATGTATTTTATTTCAAATTCGTCTTTTACATTTCATTAATATTAATATTTTCGGGCATGGTTGTACGTATCGAAGTGACTTTCTTGGGTTATGGGATTTTCGGCATAATAACAAATCACAAGCCAATGTTTGAAATGGTTTAGGAAGTTATTTTTATTTTTATTTTGAAAAAATATACTTTGAGAGAATAATTTGAGAATAAAAGTAATCTTTGATTATGTTTATTAAAAAATCACGATGTACGACTCATCTTAGGATTACGTTCTTTAAATTCACGGCGACAATGATGATGATGATGACGATGATGATAAAATACACTTTATCCTCTTATACTATACGCTATGTAACACTTACCCCGCGTACTTTGAAAAATACACTTACTCCCTCAACTTAACGGTTAACCTATTTTATTACTAACAATGTCTGTGGTAATAAAATAATTATAATTTTATGATCAAATTAAATGTACTTTTTAATAGTTGATAAGAAATGACACCTTGCTTTCATTAAAAGAAATATTTTTGCATTGTGAATGTTTTGCATTATGAATGATATATTAAAAATATCTAACATGTATAATTTTTTAAATATTGAATTAAAATATTGACTGAGTAAATATTTATATTAAAAATTGTAATTCTACATTAACATTAATAATATATGTTAATGTTTTATTGTATTTATTTGTAACATCAAAATTTATTTAACTTGCCTTTTCATTTAGGATTAGCTATACGTAATTTGATTTTACAAATAAATAGTATTTTTAATGTGCATGTTTGATGAGTTAACTAATTGCATCTAATATATGAAAAATTATACTATCTAAATATTTTTTTATTTAAATATTTAACTAGTAAATTATTTTTAATCCAAAAAAAAAAATACTATCTTAAATATTTATTTAATTTATTAGAGTACATGTAATATTTTTTGAATAAAAAAAATGTGTCATTTAGTAAAGATTATTAAAAACATATATTAAATTTATTTTACTACTAACACCGTTAAGAGTCAAATAGATTAACCATTAAATTGAGGGGTAAGTATTTTTTCATAGTACGAGGGGTCAATGTTACCCGTGGCATATTACAAGGGGTCAAGTATATATTTACCCTAATAACAATTGAAAATATATACATGTTAAAATAAGGAACTATTTTGGAAAGAGTTTAAAAGTTGTTTTCACCGATAAATATTCTAGAATCTAGCGAGAGTTTTAACAGACTTTTTTAAACAATTAGATATTTTAGATCTCCATAATCCATTTAATGAAATGAATGATATAAATAGATGGAAAATATTTGTCTTTTAACACTGATATGCCTAATTGAGCCAACCCAATGGACTTACAATTTATTTACCTACTGGGCCACGAGCCCAATATTGAAAACCAATATCACCGAGGCCCAATCACCTTCAGATAAGGTTTGGGTCCAACGATCTCATCTAAGGTATAAATAACGATATAATTCATTTATTAAAGGGGAGCCCTATTATCTAAAGAATACTAGGAGTCATATTCTCTCAATGATTTCTACTATCCCCACGTCTAACTTGAGCGTCGGAGGGGTTTCCGCCGGATCAACCCCCGGCCTAGTTCACGTTTTCTCTCTTCGCAGGTATCTCAGGGCCATCTAACACGTGAGCAGTGATCCACTCTGCTCTCCCAGCTCAACTATCTAAGGTGATCTATTTTTAGCATCATCAAACACATAACTCATTATGACATAATAATAATTCATATATTTTAGTTGTTAATTTATATTAGATATATTTTTAAAATAAAAATGAGAATTTTCCTGTGAGATCAAGGCTTCGCGTAATCCATTGATGTACACCTAAAAGTCCAATAATGAGTATCAATCAACATCAATCAAAGTAGTAACATTCATGAATCAACTCCAAAAAATCAAAAAAGAAATTCACTCGATTATACTTGATCAAGATCGTGCTCCTATGGCCCAACTAGTGAACTCTCTAAGCACTATCTAAACTTTCTTGGGGTCCACACTTTCGTGTGTGACTATAGTTTCAAGTCAAAACCCTTTCAATTCAGTACATTGGTTACGTTGATCATCACTATATTTCCTGCATAATTCTTTGACATCTAATTCTAATACCTACTACACCGAGAATTTTGTTTTAAAGAAATTAGAAAGAGAAATTTCCAACGAAAGATTTTCTTTAATTGATAGTGATTCTGTTTTATTAACAAAATATTAATATATATTATAAGTTTGTATTTTCAGTTTGACTACACATGTTGTCTTCGAAAATAAATTGAAATTGCTACAGTTAATTTAGAATTTATTACTATAATTTAAACTTTGAAATTACATAATGATTTTAAACTTTAGAGTTTTTAGGTTTTTTTTTCTCTATATATCTTTACCAAATTAAATATTTATTTGTTTTTACGGATTTGATTAGCGAAATGCAATGTTCTAGAAAAAAGATTTTTGTTTATTTTATGTATTTATTTTTTGTTATAGCTTGCAATAATAAAAATATAGTTGTTATTATATTTTATTTATACTAATTATAATTTTGCATATCATTTAGATTTACAACATATTTTTAGTTTCGATATCTTATAAAGTATTTTCTTTTTTGGTATTTGGCAAATTTGATTTTCGGTTCGCTATTATTTTCATCACTTACACTAATTAAGTATTGATTTGTAAAAAAAATATTTAGATAAATATTAACTTAATTGCTTTTTTATTATTAAATGTTTTATGAAATATAATTTAAAAAATAGTTACAAAACAAATTTTGATTTCCTTCGTAAGAAAAATATGATGGTAATTGGTATATTTTATGCAATGGAAAATAAGTTTCTTCAGGATTTTTTATTTATTGAAAAGTATAAGATATATACATATAAATTAATGAAAATGTCAATTCCACCCACCCCACCCCCATTTTGGTGTCATTGATAGGGTTGAAGATTAGAACATTTTTTTTCTTTTTTCTATTTTCACCTATTCAAATTCAAAAATCAAATCTGGAACAATAGTTTTCAACATGAATTCTAAAATTCCGCCTTTTTATTTTCCAATAATATTTGGATCAGGATTAAAATATTTATGAGAGTCCAATTTTCGGATTTTAAGTTCCAAATCAGAAAAAAATAATCCGAATACTACACTCCAAATATCGATGATCGAGTTTCCCTCCAGTATCGTCCAATCCATCAGCCACACCATCTACTTAATTTTTTTTATCTACTTATTTTTATAAAGAAGATGTCAATTTATGCAACCTATCAATGAATTACCTGTTATAGCAGGTCATAGAACCAAAACTCTCGTAATTTTATAACATATAGGCCTAAAATGTTGATTTTAAAATAGGGTGGACTAAATATCGATTGAAAATCCCATTTTGCCTTCAATCTTATTCTTAGTTTGATTTTGGTTTCTTCTATTCCTCACCAGTCACCACCATCGCCGATAAACATTTAAACGACATTTCAATAATTCATTAAAATTCAATTTTTAATTGAAAAAATGACAATTAATTATTTAAAAAATGATCTTCTCACCCCAGTTATATATTCCAAAAATTAATAATTTATGTCTTATATAGATTAATTTTAATAAATGGCTAATTTGTTAGACCCGTAAAATCAAATTGTCTTTAAGTTAGATATACCAACTTTTGCAATTTGTTACAAAAATATGTTTTTCAGACCCCCCACACTCTGTCAGATCCCAACTTCGTTGAATTTCGTCAAATCAATCCCATCCCTACTCCCCGCAGATGTCATCGTTGAAAAATTCTGTCACACAGCCACACACACATAATCACACACCTGCATATGCACATACACAACAACACACGCACACACATACGACTTTGGTTAAACTCATTCATCTCCATTGTAACCTAATAATGATAGAAATCAAACCGAAAAAATATTAAGAGTTGTTTGGTGATGGTGATTATGATGGTAATGTTGGTGGGGATGTACGCACCCGATTTTTTTTTATTCAACTTATTTAACTAAGCTGTGTAACTAAACCACGCAAATAAGTTATCTAAGTTGTGTAACTAAACTGTCAATGTAAGTTGTGTATATGCTGTGGGAAACATCTATTCTTATTTTAGTTTTTTCATCACTGTATTTTGACTAAATTGTTGTTTATTAATATAATTAAGTTGTGCAAATCACCGCGTTGATGTTACTGTTAGTTTTCCTAAGCAATTCCGTTAGAGAGGAGCGCACATGGGCTTTTAGCAAAATGCAAAATACACGTGTCCTTATAGTTATAGAGAATATTTTGTGAAGGGCTTGCAACTAATTTTCCCGATAATAAAAATAGTATAAGGCGAAATAGGACTTTTGGGATGGTAATTTCAGTTTTAAGCAAAATATAGTAATTTATTTAATTTGCTGAGCTAAATGAGAGACTAGGAGAGTAAAAATAACACACCTCTGTCAAACATCATACCGGGGCCGCACATAGAACTAGGCTGCTAAATGGATCACAAATGGATCAATTCGACCGGGTTCAACTGGATTTTTATATTTTTTCTATCATGTTTTTGTTTATTAATACATATGGGAGCTGCTTGGTGGCTAATGGACACAGTACCCAACATATGCGATAGGTATGTGCTGCCCTCGGGCAGCCTGTGGACCTGGTCGAGCAGGAATCCAGAATTTTTGTCAACAGTGTTCGGAATTAAATATAGTAAAAAATAATATGGTTGGGTAAAAGTTTACGTGGGTTCAGGGGCAGCGCCCCTGATTTTTTTTTAATACTATACACATTAAATAATAAAAAATTGTAATATCTTCAAATTTAAAGGGATTATTTTACAAATTTTGGGCTAATTTATGAAATATTTAGACATAAAATTGGTGAAAATATTAAAGGAGTAGTAAAAATATTAAAGTTGTGAGTGACAAGATGTGTATTTCATTAGTATATTTCGAATTTTCAATATATAAAAAAAAATACTCACATACCTAATTTTAGAAAACAATTGAAATAATACATACATAAAACATTAAAAATTTTGGAATAATTTAGATAATATAAAATATTAAAAGAATGGTAAATAAATTAAAGTTTCAAATAGTAAAATATATGTTTTATTAGGATATTTTGATTTTTTAAAATATGAAAAAATACCCTCATGCATATTCAAAAAAATTAAAAACAATTGAAATATTGTATGTAATAGAAATTAAATCTTGTACGGGTATAAACTTTCAACCAATTAACTACACGCCAATTTTGAAAGTTAAGTAATATAAAAAAAAACAGAAAAAAAAAAACAACAACAACAAAATAGAGGGGTCTTGTCTCTACGGGGTTGAGAACGCTGGACCTCTTTGGAATTTTGGAATTAAAGAGAGAACTCTACCAGTTCAGCTACATCATCACACGCCAAAATTACACATTTAAACTTATATATTAGGTAAATATATAGGGAATAATTTTTTTTTTAAATCAAGGGTGTGCAGTTGCACACCCTTGGACCACACTGGATACGCCACTGTGCCCGAACGACCATGTATTCTACGATGCCTCTGTTATATGGGGTTTCATTGGGCCCGAAAGAATATTCGGAAACCTCGGTTACTACTCCGCCTTAAATTGGCCTTTTCTGCTGGATGCGATGGCCCCCGTTCTCGTTTGGGTCTCACACAAGGCGTTCCCACACCACGAGTGGATTAGGCTGATTACGGTCCCGGTGCTTTTGGTGTCGATAATAAACATGCCACCACAACTACGGGGAACTACAATAGTTGGGTAATCATAGGTTTCTTGTCGGGTTACATGGCGTACATATACTATCATGATTGGTGGAGCAGGCACAATTATGTGTTGTCAGGTGCACTTGATGCTGGATTGACATTCATACATGTGCAGCTTTATCTGTGCTTGGATATGGCGCATGTTAGCCTTGAGTGGTGGGAGAGTGTTAGTGATGGTTGCCCTTTGGCTACTTGCCCTACTGCTAAAGGTATTGTTGTCAAAAGGTGCCCCATTTTTTGACTTGTTTTTAAGTAAATATTGTTTGTTATTGTTTGATGTTTGATTGTATTGTTTTTGTAAAATATGATATTGGTTTTTGATAGTTAGAAAAGTGTATGTGTTTTGTGATGCTCTCATTAAAGGTATGATAGTATCTCTGTATCATTTGGCAAGTATTTGGATACATATCCAAAAAAATTAGTTGAAAGTTCTCAATTTTGGTGATCGTGTTTGATTTGCCTACTACATCAAAAAAATGTTTCCAATAAAATATAAAGTATATACATATGTATTTTATTTCAAATTTTTCTATCCTTTTCATTAATATTAACATAACATTTCCAGGCATGGTTATACGTTTCAAAGTGATTTTCTCAGGTTATAGGATTTTCGGCATAATAACGAATCACAAGGCAATGTTTGGAATGATTTTGGCTATTATTTCCATTTTATTATGGAGAAATATTTTGGGAGAATAATTTGAGAATGAAAGTAATGTTTGTGATACGTGTATAATTTAATTAGTTAGTTATCAATGAGTTAGTTGGTAAATTAGTAGTAATTTTTAGTTAGTTATCAGTGAATAGTGGGTAAATTAGTAGAATTAGTCATTATCTATTAGTTGTATAAGTTGACTCATACTTTATATAATTTTTTGCACGTTTTTAGTGGGATTTAATTGGTTAATTGTTAGTATTATAAAATAGATTAAACGTGAAATATAATCAAATTCTTGTCTATTTCTTATTGTCTTATATATTCTTACTAGTATCTCATCCGTGCGATGCATCGAGTTAAATTTAAGATTTAAATTTTATTCAACGAAACACGATTAAAAAAGAGACGCTCTATTTCCACCGCCTTTTTATCTCCTCTCACCATCATAATATTTTTTTTATGAAAATCTTATAATAAATGTCCAAAATACCCTTAAACAATAAAATTATCTTGTTCCACCACCGCAGTCCATATTATTCCTCTCACAGTCCACACCCATTCTTCTGTTACGTGTTTTTCTTGCCAAACATAATTTTTGTAAACCCTAGCTCTTCAATTTCTCAAATATATATTAAAATATGGTATAATGGAGAAAGAGAATGATAACACTGAGATGTTGAAAATATATCCAAAGATGTAAACTTATCAAATATTTTGTCAATTTATTCGATTTATGTAACAATATTCATATATGTAGATTCAGTAGATGATAACCGAAAATAGCTATCATATTTTGGCCAATATCAACCGAAATGTGAAAGAAATTTCAATCAGTATCATATTATAAAATTGAGTTGAACCGCTATCGTCTTCCATTACTTGAGATTGTGGGTATTACATCTACTCATAAGACATTTTCTGTGGCATTCACATACTTGAAATTAAAGAGGGCAGATAACTATGAGTGAGCATTAACAACACTTCAGACGATCATGAAAGGTTGTCCTATGCCTAATGCTATTGTCACTGATCGATACTTGAGATTGATGAAGGCTATAGCGATCATATATCCTACTAGTCGTCATATGATATGTCGTTGGCACATCAACAAGAACTTAATAGCAAATTGTAAGAAATTATTTGAGGACGACGAAATGTGGGATTCATTTGAGTCGGAGTGGAGCAGTCTTGTTAAACAAGAGAGTGAGGAGTTGTTTAACTCCAAGTTAGCTACATTAGAAATTAAATTTTCTGACTATCCTGATGTCTTATTTTACATTAAACATACATGGTTATACCCTTATAAGGATAGGTTTGTATCGGCGTATACTGACACGTGCATGCACTTGGGAATGTACACATCAAATAGGTATGTTATGTATGAATTACTTGAGTAGTGATAAATGTAAACTTTGTTTAAATGTCTCACGTTATTATACGTTTATAATAAGGCTGAGAATTCGCATGCTAGCCTTAAACGTCAATTGGTATCTTCTCTAGGAACTTTTCTGATAATTGGTCTGAAATTGACAAATTGTTGTTGCTGCAACAAACTGAAATTAAACCCTCGTTCCAGAAAAGCAAATACCATTACCAATACTGTTTCAAGTTCAGTATCTGTAAAGAGCTTCGAGGCTTTGTTTCATCTTTTGCTCTTTATAAGATTAAGGGAGAGTTGAAAAAAATATGTTGTCTTTTGTCTGGCTCATTTGAAATACCTTGCAAATGCACTATACGGGTAACACATGGATTACCTTGCTCGCACGAGTTGTATGATTTTTAAATGAGGAACGTACCTATTCCACTAGATTGTATGGACTTACACTAGAGAATGTTAAGTATGGATCCAAGATCTAGAACTAATTTGTGTAAGCATGTAGTGAGTACTTATGATGACAATATTCAGGGCCGGCCCTGGGCCGGTGCAAACTGGGCAACCGCCCAGGGCCCGTTATTGTTAAGGGGCCCAATTTTTTATGTAGTTTTCCTTTATGTATTTATATATACGTATAAATATTTATATTTTATTTATATTTTTCCCCTAAATCTCTCAATCATATTAAACGGCTGAGAATAACTCTTAATTTTCAGCCCATAAATCTCTCCAACTAAATCCATAAATCTCTCCAAGAATCTCTTTGATTTTGTTCAATTCCAACATGCACCTTTTAAATTACCGATATTTTTGCACCCATCTGTCAATTTAAATGAACTCAATTTCAATTTTTACTCATTTATTTTTTGTCATTTTAATTAAACTTTTCTCCATCTTCTCTGATTTTCTCCCGTTCCAAGCCATTCTCAAGTTTTTCACATCTTCCTCAAAATCGAGATCTTTGAAATTGGGTGACTGTAGTATTAATTTTATATTATTTGTTTTCAAACCCATGGAGACTCTATGTGTTCAAAGTGCTCAATTCTAAAGCTTGTGTGAATTGTGATTTCATCAATCAATTGGGAAAAGGTAACTAATACCCTCACCGTTTTTATTAATAAAATAAACTACTTATTATATTATATTTTGTTCTTGATATCATTTATGTATTTTTGATTATTTGTTATATTTTGCAGATTAACATATTCAACAATTGAAAGAGTAAGAAGTTGACTTATCACAATTCACTGGGGTTAAATACAAGAAGCAGCCTATATCAGGTTTTATTGTTCTTTTATTTTTTTATTAATAATTTTTTGGTGGTGTCTTTTTTTTTTTAACTTTTTTTCCTGTGTGCTTCTTTTGATTGGGTTGTACTGTTTAATTTACTTCTATAAGCATGAAACAATTATCAGGAGCTCAAAAAAAGCAAAGAAAAAAAAAACAAGAAAAGATTGCCAAAAGTTTAGAGTATTCTTTGAACAAATATTTTGGTCCTGCAAATTTAGTTCGTGGTCAACAAAATAATTTTGATGCAAACACTACAACACAAAACTCCATTTATAGCGCGTGCAAAACGCTATCGTAGGATAAAATAGCGTTTTTGCAAACGCTATTTCCGCCCAAGCTATAATAGGTCCGAGATATACCATAGCGTTTTACAAGTGCTATGATATTGGAAATTTGCTACAGCGTTTTTACGTCGCTATGGTAATGGAAGATTCAATAGCGTATTTTTAATGTCGTGTTATAGTATTTTATGACTCCTGTAAAACGCTATTATACAGTTTCTCTGGCGTATAATAAACGCTATCATAGGTGCATACCATAGCGTTTTGTTAATCTAATTGAAAGTCTTCTATAGCATGAGAAAGACGCTATTTTAATTGTACAATAGCAGATTGCTCCCGCTACTGTATGTATTATTGATAGTGTTTTGGAAACGCTATGGTTATATTTTGTGGTGCATTAATTATGCTATTGTTCACTTTATAATAACGATTGTTGTAGTGTTGTATTAGGATTTATTCGTTCCAAATATATATGATAACTTTGATTTTAATGCTATGGTTTATTTTTTATAGCATTTCATAAATGCTCTTGATTATTTCCCAAATTTTGGAATTTTCGGCGTAGCTATTATTTTTTGCTAATATTTACAATTTGAAAAAAAACATTAAAAAAGAATAACTTCTAAGATTTTTATAAATAACATAAACAAAATAATAATCATTATTAATATGATTCGATACCATTCAATTCATAAACTTCAAAAACATCAGTTTAGATAAATGTTTGAAATAAGACAAGAAAAAAGGATCATCTTCACTACCAATTTCAAGAACTCCAAAATCAGCTTCCGTGCTAATGTCTCTTAATTTCTCTATTTCCTGTTAACAAAAACATAAAATTACATAGTGTTTATTCAAATATTACAACAAGAAGATAAATTAATGACCTAAGTCTAGTCTAATATCCAGTATATCGAATATAACTAAATTGACTAAATGAGTATGGTTAAACATTACAACTGTCTAACAAAATAAATCCACCAAACAAGCATAAAACTCATTTTACAACCTGTATTACCCAACTATAACGCGATCTATATATAAGTTTTCTCGATATTAAATATATATAAAGATTTTCTTAAAGGTAAGAGGACATGCAAGTCACAAATACATTTCTCCAAAAAAGAAAAAAATTGTTATATTACTTACCAGAGGTTTAAACTAATAATACTTTATCCGTGGGCCATGCTACTATAGAGCCGATGGCATCGTCAATAAACTCCATCTCTGATGTAGACCTCCAAAGCGACGCACTGGGGATTTTTGGAGTATCGATCCAAACACTCGTTGCATTAGGACCCAGGGGAACAAAATGAACAACTTGTTTCGGATCACTTGAGGACCATCGTCCTTCTGCAACTATTCTACCAGATCCAGTAACATCCAATAATTTGCACTTCTTTACATTGTTAGTGTTCACACTCTAATAAATCAAACATGACAAATCATAAAAAATAAAAAAAAAGAATAAAATAAGATTCATATTCACAATTTGTATGTATATGCATAAACACAGACAACTTCTTACCACAGGGGATGAAATATCACTACAAGAAAAACTATTTTTAGTGACCAAATATTTAGTGACAATGGCAAAATAGTCGCTAAATATACACATATAGTCACCAATAATAATTTTGTTGCAAAAGTCAAGTTACTTAGGAAAAATAGCGACCAACCATGATTTGGTAGCTATAATTGGTCACTATTGTTTGTCGAGCATTGACCAATTATATAGCGACCATGATTAGAATCTTTAGCGACTTCATTTTAAATAGTCGTTGTAAGTAATATTAATAGTGACCAATCTAAGAGCGAAATATACAATGGTTGCTAGAACTTTTTTCAAGTGTCGTTAACAACCGATTAATTTGGTTGCTAATAATGTTATCATAGCCACCACTTTTTACATGATTGCTACAAAAAATTAGAACAGTGATATGAAAAATTAAGTTAATATTTAATTTAAAAATTAATTTTAATTAAAAATAAAAACGTAGTGTTTACGAAAATTAAGAATTTGAATTATACAACTTGCTGTAAACATTAACTTGATATTTGAGTTAAAAACAATTAATTTTAACTCTAGGAAAGTCATTTAAAAATATTTACTAAAAAAAATATTATATGAGTTAAAAACATATATGAATTACCTTATAAAATATTTTAATATTATTAAAATATATTAGTAAATGCTAGAGTAATTGAAACCCCCACTTTGAAAGAATTGAAACCCCACTTTCAAAGTGCGTACAGTATCAAATGGAGATCCATCTGCTCTCCGTCACTCCGTCGATCTACCATCAGTCTCAAGCTCTCATTCTCCGAGAATGATAACCCGCGACTCCCGTCGGCCTTGTTGCATTGCAGTCAGGTTTCTCAAAATTCCAATCTTCAAATCCAAAATTATGAAATAGTATAATTCTTCTCTGTCTATAACAAGTGTTTGAAATTATTTTATCATTCTTAGTGACGGAAACTGAATCCTAAATGGAGGTTGTTTAGAGTGAAATTGATTTCTTAATTGTTAATTGTTT